>CAJHQP010000914.1:0-72500 GCA_905132765.1 Moricandia arvensis
ACCAATACTTGCAACCTTTAGACTTCTATATAAGGAGTTGTGGGTATTGACAAATCATAACAAGAAGCCAAAACTGTCACACATATACTAGAAAAAAGAGAGTCTTATTGTTAAAAGATCATCAAAGAGTTTTGAAGAAACACATATAAACATGAAAAACTATTTTCGTTGTTCTTTTATCTTAGTTAAGCTTAAAAATTTTGTTTGAGAAACCAATAACATTCTAGAATATTTATATCAGAATACCACTCGAGTTCAAAAATATTTTTTAAGAATCTAATAAAAACCATTAATAAATTCAAAAATGGTAAATCTATAATTTATAAATTTATTTAATTTTATTTGTGTTAGCTTATATAATAAGTGTTGGTGTTTTATAAAAACTCACGCGGAAATTGAAGACAATATTACGAGTCAACATATATTTATTACAATATCCAATCTCTTCTCAGATTAGCTAGAAACATTAATAAACATGAATATTGATAAACTCATAATTAAAACCAATTAAGTTATAAATTTCATCCAGGAACATAAATATTAACTAATATACATAAACTAACAAAAAATGTTAAAAAAATAAGTTTAGAGAAAATGAAAGTTTATTAAATTTTGACGTAGAAGACTTCCAAGAAAGTCTTCTTACAGACTTCTAGGAAGTCGTCAATTAGGTCATTTTTGCAATTAAAAGTCTTCATTTGTATATTTGTTTACTTTTGTTTTCAAAAAAAAATTGAAAATACCAGAGAAGACCTCGAGGTAAGTCGTCTAAGATAAATAAGTGAGTTTTGTATTTGACCAAATTGTGTCAGAAATTTGACTTTTCATTTAACGGAAAAATATAACTTAAATATTTAATTCTTACTAGATGACTTATATGTAAGTCGTCTTAGGTTACTTTTGCAATTAGAAAATAAAACTTAGATATTTAATTTTAACTAGACGACCTACGTATATGTCTTCCGTCAGACGATTTACATGGAAGTCTTCTTTGATATACAAGGTTTGAACAGAATCTCAGAAAAAAAAATCTTGATGACTTCCGTGTACGTCGTTTGTCGGAAGACTTACATGGAAGTCGTCTAATTAAAATTAATTACTTAAGTTTTATTTTTCAGTTGCAAAAGTAACATGGGACGACTTTCATCGACACTGAGAAGACTTCCACCGAGAGTTTAGAAGACTTACATGAAAATCTTCTAGCAGAGAATTATGTGTATGTCGTCTAGAGAAACTCAAATTTCTGAAACAATCCGGTCAATTGCAAAACTAACTTGTTTATCCTAGATGACTTACCAAGAAGTTTTCTCTGGTATTTTCGAGATTTTTTTGTTAACAAAAAAAGTTGGAAGATTTCGAGAGAAGCTGCCTCTAAAAATCACACATAAAGCCAATTGCAAAAGTAACTTCTGCATTGACCAGAAGACTTCCGTATAAGTCTTTTACGACCTGAAGACTTACATGGAAGTCTTATGGTGAACAAATATGGAAATAAACAATTTCATACTTTCAACCAATGAATTTACTTAGATTAGCTTCTCCTATCACATATAATTTCACCACGAAACAAATCCATTTGTTAATGATCAAAAATCATGAGTTTGAACCTTACAAAGTTTATAATCAAAATCTTGGTTTTTTTACATGAACATAAAAAGAAAGTGAAAGAGATTTAGTTTTTTAGCATAAGAAATAAGATAAGAGGATTAAAAATCGATTTTTAAGTGCATTAAAAGCTTCAAATTGGTTGTTCATGGTTGTTGGTGTATTGATGACAATGACAATATTGTAAATATTTGATGAATATGAAGATGATAGAGTAAAATACTTATTTTCAAAAAAAAATTGGCATTTTCGTGAATAATTTGAACTATTATGGTGAATAGAGTAAATCAAAGTTCCAAAAAAATTATAGATTAGTTTTGTGTTTGACTTTGAGTTTTGAGTCATATTTGCAAAAAAAATTATAAAATGATATGGCACGGTTTTTCTTACTTAATAAATATAAAAAGGAAATATTTTATTTTATTTTTACTGAGAAATTTAGAAGATCAACCCATACCAATAGTCAAAATTAAAAAAATATATAAATATCTTAAAATATAAAACTTATCATTATCTATAATATAATATTTTTTTTTCATAATCCATAGAGACGGCTAAACATTATTCATAAACTAATATAGAATATTATATTATAGATAATGCTGAATTTCATATTCTAAGATATTGATGTATATCCTTAATCATGACCAGGAAAATAATTTTTCTTTACTATATGTTTGTGTATTATACATATTAGAATCACATATAGTAAGTGTAGAAAACTAAAAAAGAACAAAATAAAATGCTTTAGAAAGATTAAGTAATGTCCATAACTGGCAATATAGGTAAAGGAATATGAAAGCATTTTTATCTGTATAAAAGTAGAAAGGAAAGACTATATTCCTCTTCACCTTTGACCTGAAAAAAATACCTTTCTTTTGCATTTGTTTGTGTATTATATATACAGATAATCAGATCAAAGAAAGAAAAGCTCATAACAAGCCCTTTGTCAGAAAAAGAAGAAGAAAAACTCATAACATTTCGTGAGAGAATACCGTATACAATATATCCTAATAGTGGCTATTACTATGAGAACTTTAATTGCATTCTTTTTTACTGTCCTTCTTATCATATCTGATGCTCATTGTTATATTCCACCTCTTAATGCTCCGGGTAATAATTTATTTTTATACCTCCATTTTTTGTTTATTTTGTTTGTTTTATTTAAAATAAAATGGTTAAATGATTTGTATTTATAAATAGGCAATGGAATAAAGCAGACGGACATAGTATGCTTTCCCCCAGATGCGTGTAGACAAAAATGGAACGTAGGTTGCACTTCCTATTGCCATGACTGGGGTTATTTTATAGGTGTTTGTACTAACAACAAATGTTGTTGTGAAAGATAAATATGCATTCAAGATGAAATAATCTAATGAAATGCATTTGTATCTCTTTTCAAAAAATTATATCAAATACTTTTTAATGTGTTTGTATACATATATGTATACAAAAGATATAGTATGGGATAAATATCAAATCAAAGTTAATATGATTAAATTCAAGTAATTTTTGGAATCAGCTATCTCTTTGTAATTTGAAAATATCTAAAATAAATTGAAATAAGTTAGCCAATATGAAATATAAAATAAATAAAAATTCATCCCAAATACTTTTCACGTGCATACATTATAAATGTGTTTCTTCCATACTATGAAAGAAAACCAGTGAAAATTTTAAGGCTGCAAATATATGCTAGCAAGTTGATCTCAAGATATTATTAACATATTTACTTTAAGTGTTTAAAAAATTTTGCATTATTTGCTATTAATATTATGTTAATGTTACCGTTATGCATATGCGTTTTGTATTATCATATCAAACATAATATAATAATATATCATATTCTCTCATATTTTACATGTATCAGAGCATTCAATCCTAGTGGATCATAGTTAATATCTTCTGTAAATTAAAAAAAAAAGAAGAAGAAGAAGGTTTACTTCTCTCGTGGTAATTTGGTAACTGGAGAAGAGGATGATGAAGGGTCTGACAATGACCATGATGCTGTGAAGCTGTTAGCGTGATCACGTTCCATAAAGTCGATGGGATTTGTTGAATTTTAGTTTTCTATTTCAGTGGTTTTTTTCTTTTTTTATTCTCTCTTAATTAATTTTCTTGGGTTTTCTTTTCGGGTGAGTGGAAGAATTGTCGAGAGTTTCAATGATGTTTATGGTTTCTTTCACAATTGTTTTATTTTTGAGATTTATTCTATAGTTTAGAATCTTCCAAAAGTTGTTTTCCATAGTTTGGGATTTGTTGGTTATAGTTTAACCATTACGGAAGAGTTTTGGTAGAATGTTCAATTTTTTTAGGTCAGTTTTTTCTATTTGATTTATGGATTGTCCAAGTCATGGATGGTTGTTCGTGGAGCTACAGTTACACCTACGAAATGTATTCTCATTGTCAAAAAATAGAACAAGCTAAAGTTTTATCTCTCTTTCTCGATGTTGAAGTTTTTACCCGGAAGAATCTAATGACTTGAATGTCCATCCTCGACATATTGTCCATGACATACACAATCTGCCTTGTGATTGCAAATTATGTGTTGTGCATTCTACGTTTGTCGTGCATGAGAGTATTTGAGATGTGTTGGGCCGAAAGATGTGTATCTTACAGACCAAGATTATGGAGTCCGTGAATCCAATGAAAACTCTAAAGACTAAAATGAAAATCTTAAAGAACAAGTTGATCTCAGTATATTTTTAGCATATTTACTTTAAATGATTAGAAAAGTTAGCATTATTTAGTGTTAACATTATGTTAATAAAAACCACTATATGTATGCATCTTATATTCTCATATCAAACACAACATAATAATATGTTATATTATGTTTTTTTGTCATCTTTCTCCAGACTCAACTACGACTCTGTAAACCAGATTGGTAATTTCGCATCCATGTGAACGACAAGGAACGACTGTTGTCGTGCACTACGTGCTAGCTATCGGCCTTCCCATTCTCCGTTCACGGTACATAGATTAACTCCGAGTGGACGAAACTCTCCTTCAGCAAACGAATATCTTCAAGGTATGTTGCAAAAACAGGTTATTCTTCGGGATCTGAAACCATCTTCACCAATTGAAAACAATCATATTTTTTTTACATAATGGAAACATACATTTAAAATTAATCTTAAACCTGAAAGAAAGAAGATCAGAGAAATGGGTTTGGAAACCAGCTTCTACATCGTTTATTGATAAATCTTTTTTAATTTGCTATTTCTAAAATTGTCAATATCACTTAAATCGTTTGTTTTAGAATATAATATAATCAATATCAAATATATTAAACTTAAAAAATTTAAACATTAATATAATTTAACTTAATAAATAACATATTTTTGAAAAATAAAACAAAAATAACTAACAAAATAAAAAATAATTTATAATACAATTAAAAAAATTATAATTATATAAATTTAAGACACACTATTTTCAAAATGTAGGTTATATGCTGTTGAAAATAGTCAAAAATAACATATACTAGATATATATATATATATATATATATATTTATATATGTTGATGCTATAAATCATTGAGAGTGTCTACATTTTATTTTAAAGCAACAAAAAATGCTAAATAATTATTTTATTTATTATTTTAAATTTTCTAAAGATTTTCAAAAAGTGCTTTCAAATAACAAGGAAAATTCATATTAAATTCTATAAAAAAATCAAAAATATCAAGCGAATTAGTTTGGTATACGAAATAAATATTTAGAAGATTAACATAAAGTTACTAACAAAACAAAATCTGGAAGAATTCAAGAATATCAAATAATAAAGATAATATGAATCTAAAGAACATATGATTTCAAAATTGAACTATGCATTATTTGAAGTATTCACATAGAATTTACCAAAAAAATTAATAAATAACAGATTAACATCCTAATTTGATATTAAATACTAACTTCAGAAAAATATTATTCTCCAAATAAAAAAACAAATAAGTTTAACAAATAAAATTAATCACAACATTTTAACTAACAAAAAAAAGAGAAAAAAGTTTATAAGATTTTTTTTTAAATAAAACTTTCAAATAATAATATATGTAAAATTATATAAAAATCAACACAAAAATATAAATAACAAATGTAAAAATTATCTTAAAATTTAGTTTGGTGTTTATACTAACTTATTGAAAAATTAACATAAAAGTATTAACAAGAAAAAAAATTAGGGAAATTGTTAAAAATACCACTTTCCTAGTACCACTTTTCATGTTTACCTTAATCACTTTTATCATTATTTCTTAAGAGGAAAAAATCACATTTAAAACCTTTGGGTTAATTAATCTAAGACTTAGGGTTTAGAGTTGAGGGGTGGGATAAGGTGGGGTAGGGTTTATGAATGTAAAATTTAGGATTCTAATTAATTTAAAAAAAATTGCCTCTTAAAAAATGAGAGAATTTCAAGTTTACCACTTTTGTTGTACCACTTTTCATTTTTACCTTCATTAACGAGACATTTTTATAAATACCATTTTTTAAGAGATAATTTTTTTAAAAATTAATTAGAATCCTAAATTTTACATTCCTAAACCCTACTCCACCCTACCGTCACCCCCAACTCTAAACCCTAAGTCTTAGATTAATTAACCCAAGAATTATAAGTGTGTTTTTTCCTCTTAAAAAATAAGGGTAAAAGTGATTAAAGTAAAAATGAAAAGTAGTACAATGAAAGTGGTATTTTTGACAATTTCCCTTAAAATATAGTATTTATGAAAATGTCTCTTTAATGAAGGTAAAAATGAAAAGTGGTACCAATAATGTGGTAAACATGAAAATTCCCCCCAAAATTATATCTACAAACGTTTTTTACTATATGAGCTATATGCTTTATAAATACACATATATTTTTAAAATATCAAAAATGTTCAATCAGCATCTTAATTTATATATTTTTTAAAAATTTAAGATTCTAAAAGCAAATGTATCAAAACAAACTTTAAAAAATTATCAGCAAAAATAAATAAACAAATAAAATTAAAAATGAATTAACTTGATATATGCTAACTCTTTCGAAAATAAATGTAAAATAAATTGATACAAATTAAGTCATAAAGTATGTAAAGATATAAAATAACATTTACATAAAAAAATAATTAATATCAGAATAGATAACCTAAGTAAATAATAAAAACGGTAAACTGAAATTTAGTATTTAGAATTTTCTTATTTATATTTCTGTCGGCTATATAAAAAATCATCTAAAATTTAAAATAGATTACATAAATTTCTTTAAAAAAGTTGATTTTAGTCATTTTTTACCAAGCCAATTCATTATTTTGGCTTACAATAAGCTTACAAAGTTTTACTAACAATAAATGATGATAAAAGTAATTTACTTGTGTAAGACACATATTTTTAATTAAGTTGTTTTTTTTTGTCATCAACATAACAGAGTCAACTAAGACTTTGAAAACAAAACCGGGAACTGTGCATCCATTGAACAACAAATGACGACTGCTTTCTAGCACTGCTTGCGAGACTGTTTGCCTTTGTATTCTGTGTTCGAGGTATATGAATGATCTCTGAATGGTTGAAACTGCTCTTGAGGGTCTTGATATCTTCCAAGTAACTTGAAAATGCTGATCATTCTTCTGGTTTCGAAACCATCTTCACCAATTGAGAACAATTCGTTGCAGATGTGACGTGATACTGTCACAAATTCCTCATGCATTACAATGCCCAAATGAGCGCTTCGATCTCTGAGTGAAGGGGTGAAAGAGTAGCTCTTGTATTCCTTCCCCCTGGGTCCATCAAAACCTTCTAATGTAATAAACCAGCCTTGTCCCGAGTAATCATCCTGCTGTTTTCAAGACTCATCTGTAAAGCACCACCTCCCTGGAATGAAAGGTAAACGTGACTCCTCTTGTTCCCCAGAATTGGTGACCCTTTGAGTGAGGGCTGCTTGTGCCTCATCCAAGATTAAAGATTTAGTATCTGCCAATTTAAGAGTGTCTTTTGTATCAATATCCAAATTACTGAAAACTTTATTATTTTGTGCTTTCCAAATATATCATAGGATCTACACGAAATTGATGATCTTCAATAGCAAGGGAGGCTCTCCAAACAAATGACCAATATTTACGAATAGCGATAATGAAAGGAAGATAGCTGGATTCGATGGGAACTTTAAGAGATCCCAAACTTGAAGCATTAGGGTACACTAAAAAAACACATGGTTTATTGATTCTTTGGCTTCTCCACATATTGCATATTGTATATCACCTTGAATCCTTCTCTCTCGCAAGTTTTTCTTAACCACTATACATTCTGACACTGTTTGCCATAAAAATGTTTTTTTTTCGGTGGATATCATATTTTCCAGCAAAAAGCCTTTAAAGAAATGGGCGTGGGTCTATATTCTGGTAGAGTTTCCTCTATCAGAATATACTCTTTTCACCTGGTAACCAAATTTGACCGTGTATTTCATGTTATTGGTGAAATGCAATCCATCTCGATCACCTATATGAGTCAGACTCAATGGTATACTTTCTATACTGGGTGCACCAAAGACCGAATTGCCTAAGAACTCCAAGTTCGAGTTGATGTCTTGACGAAAAAAATCCATTGTAAGGTCAGGGTAAGAATTATGTTGATTTATGTTTGCTGGTCTCGGGCGAGTGGATGGGGGCCAAGGATCATTCCATATTGAAATAGTCAATCTTGATCCCACCCTTTTGGTTAGTCATTTGCTAACAAAATATCTAGGAGAGACAATATTGCGCCATCCATATGAAGGTGAGTATGATCTAATCGATTCCAAGGGTGATGCATTCCTGAAATACCGGTCCTTAAAAACTCGGGCAAATAAAGTTTTTGGCTTTTCGATTAAGCGCCAAAATTGATTCCCCAATATAGCCGTGTTGAAATCCGTGAGGTCTTAGAAACCCAATCCTCCATCATCCTTATGTCGATATAGTTTATCCCATAATTTCCAATGCATGCCTTTCGTAATTTCACCCGAGCTCCACCAAAATTATGCAATCACACTCGTCAATTTCTTCATTACAGCTTTGGGTAATCAAAAACATGACATTGCGTTGATAAGGCAGTAACTACTAGTTTTATAATCACTTCCTTGCCCTACTTGGTGAAGAACTTGAATGTACATCCATTAACCCGATTATCTAAACGGTCTTGGATGAAACTAAAAACTTGCTTTTTAAAGGCTTGAGAAAGCGACACGTCAATAAATAAAAAAAACTAAGAAAATCAATTAAAACATCTAGATTTTACAACTCACTTTTAATTTTACACTTCACTATTGATCAATTCATTTATGTTTTTTTCATTTTTCATTTGGTCAAACGTAATCACTTTCAAACATGGGTGATTCCAAAGCGTTTGCACAAAGATCAGTTCATATAATTATTTTGTTTCATCGATAACTTGGAATATTATTAACGGAACATCCGGTGGAGGAAAAAGTGGATGTGCTCTAGAGGAAACAAAGGAACATTCTGATTCATTAATACAACCACTTGTTAAACTTATCGTCCATGTCATGTTGATTAATCTTCAATAGAGAATATCGGGATCTTAAAGTGATTCACTGATAAATTAACTCCTCCAATGATATTTTTCAAGTGAAATTTCTATTATGTTGAATCTTTCAATTGAAATAGAGTTCTTTAAGTTTATTTTTATTTTATGTTTTTGCTCAGATTAAGGAACAACAATAACAAGCTATGTTACTATGTACCAACATTATCTCATTTGAATTGGTATCTCCGACGAGAATGCATTGCTTATCTTGGTGTTTGAAGAGTTACGATGATGACACAGAAAAGTTGTAAAATCCCTCAAAAGAGAAATAACTTGTCAGTCTTTGCCACAATAGTTGCAAAATTCTAAAGACAACGAAAATGGTGACAAGAAATTTGTAAGTTTTATGACTTTTGTTATTAAGAAAGCAAGCATGTATGTCAAAATTGAATTATGACGTTTAACTATCCTAGGAAAAAATGAAAGTGCTATTAAATTTTTCTCCCAACTATTTGATATTATATGATGTGAGTTAGTGTGCTTCTTTATGTGTTTGTCAATGCTCTTATTCATGAATTCGAAGTCGAGAACTTAAAAAGAGTAGCTTTTTAAATCACTCTTACTTCATCTTTCACAATTTATTAGTTTGATGATTAACCTTTGAAGTTTAAACTAAGATACAAACTCATCAAACATTCCTAAACCTGTATAGTTTATCATTGTTATGTTCTGTTTTGTTGAAAAGACTTACAGTGACTCAGTTGTATTTCACAAAAGTATCTAAGCCACAAGGTGTAGTAGTACAAGAGCTTGTGAGCTTCTATGTAAAAATAACAATAGGAAAAAAAACTTTTGATATTTCTGGTTTATCCTTCATTACATTGTGCCATTTATTAATACCAAATAGAACAGTCAATTTTTTGGTCTGGTACTTTGACAAAATGATTGGTGTCATGAAAGTTATTGGGAAATGGAAGGTAGTTTACCAAGCAAATAATCACACTACGAAGCTCTAATACCACTTTGTTACATAATTACCTTTGTTTATGGACCTACTCATACAATTCACATATATCCTTGTTCATGATTCAAGAATTTTTCACCTAGTTCACGGCCTCACCGCTACATCTGGGGTGAATCCGGGATCCACAACATCCACTATGAAGTATCGGAAAATACCTCCGATTTAGTTTACAAGATCATCTCTCTTCGAATATATAACCCTCGAAAGTATACAAAGATACAAGAGAAGTACATAGTTAAGAGATAAGCCTATAGTAACATATCTATCTCTAGCTTACTTTATCTCTCTAAGAGACGCCATAGAAGCCTCCAAAGGAGGCTTGAGGCTTCTGCCTCCCAGAAGCTTGGCTTAGAGGCACATGTCGTGACCTCTCCTACTTTTTCATGTAAGAACTTAACCTAATGGACCTCATCGATTAGGCCCATAAGTTGTTCGCGCGTAACTTGTGCAAGCCGGCCCAAGTTGAACACGTCTAATGGGCTTGACCAAACCTCACAAAACTCCACCTGTTTGGTCCAAGTCCATAACCCTTCATTTGTGCCGATACCTCCTGATGCTTTAGCAAACCTGCTCATCTTCTACTTCTTCTTGTCTTCTCTTATCTCGTCTCACTTCTCTCAGCTTCACCTTGAGCCAAGTTTGAAGTCCCTTCATGATCTTCTTTAAACCTGCATAAGCTTAGACGTATACACCACAATCGCTTGAGTAGATTAAACATTTAAATCCACTTAGCCCCATTAATGAAGATAAACAACACGCTTGATGAAAGGTATGTGACAATCTCATTGCCATTCTGAATTTCCATCACCTCCACATATTGTTTTGAGTTGCGAACTCAGCTGCTACACTCCAAGTGTTAAGCTCAACTCCTCATTGATGTTGTGTTTCTTCATATCTAGTTTCCTTGATCTACTGCTCGTAAACCTTTCATCAACACAACTTTGCTGTCAAAATCACGAACCTGTTCAAGTGCTTGAACGGAAACCTGAACATCCTTCTGCAAGTTGATTTCCTCTTTGGCCTTTTTGATTCTACATGCGCATGAGCCTTGAATCAAAGTCCTTAATTCTGTGCAACAACCTTCCAACCATATATGCATCAGATTTGAAACAACCTCTAATTCTTTACTTGTTTAATCACTCTGAGACTTGAACACCTTTTGTACCGTTGTTATTCTGAACATGACAAGTCATCCAACCACAAAAGCCCGTAGACACCAACTTCTTTATCCTGAGAATTTCCTTTGTAACAACCTGAATGAACACCTTGTCTTGAACATCACTTTGAACCGATGTTGTTGCCAACAGAATACGCCGCTTAGCTCAACTAGCTAAGAAGACTTTCGACGCAAAGAATCTTTGCTCAACCTCTGCTCAAACAAATCATTACATCTGCAACTGTTATACCCTGTAGAATTATTTGTTTCCCCACATATGTCCTCAGAAGACAAAACAAATTACTACTGAATCCCATATAGAAAACCTGAAACATACATGTTTCCATCCTGAATAAGTCTCGATTTGAATCCACCACTTTTTCAGCTAAATTTTGCCTTGAACAAGCACACTCCGTGAGCTTGCAGATTCATTCCGGTAGACTTAATATGTGTTACGCCAAACACACTGCTCCAACAGATCACACCAAACAATCTTCATAAAATTTTACACTGCATTCCCTCTGAAATAGGAGCCTTGTAGTATCTTGTTCTCTGGTCTTCTACCCAACTGTAGACTCCAATGATCACACATAGACGAACCCAGCATGAGTCGATTTACTTCAACCATTCTGCAACACCATTCACGCTGACTAAAGAATACCACCTGATACTCGAACAACCATGAAACACTCATATCATTCAAGGTTCTAAGGCGTCCCCTAGTTCCAAGAATATATGAGATATCGAGATGAAATATCCATATAGAATAGAACACCACCTGCGAATGAATACCAAGTAGATTGAATCCAAGAACACCGTCAATCCCATACACAACCAGTACGAAAACCCCTTGTGTTACAGTATGCTTTCAGCTCCAATAACTTGCAGAACATGAAGAAACCCGAAACTCCAATACATATAATCACACATGCCTTGTGACTGCAGATTGAAGACAGCTCTGCAACCTCTCTTTCTTGTGCTAGCAGCATGACATGATCTGTTCTTGTGAGTAACCTAAAGTCCTTCTCACATAGTAGAAGATTCTTGCACCCTTGGAGAACTTTAGAGAAACCTTGATTTCATAACTAAAAATCATCTCAACCGATTCAACTGACTCATGAATCCTTCCTCCATAAACTTGTGCAGCTGCAACCAAGAATGTGCACAGTTTTCCCCTTGTCTTGTAAATCGGAAAACCTCTTTCACTTGATCTTGATCACGGTCTATCCTCTTATTTTTGCTCTGACTAGGGTAAAACCATGTGACCACCAGGTTCCATTTAACCATGCGATTCTTCTATCTTGCTAGGAAGCTTCTTCATATATCTCTTCTCCTCGAGACGTGGACTCCGTGAATCGATGAGTCTGTGCTCTGATACCACTTTGTAAGGTATTTTACCAAGCAAGCAATCACATTAGCAACCTCTAATACCACTTTGTTATGGAATCATCTTTGTCTGTGGACCTACTCATACGATTCACATATATCCTTGTTTATGACTCAAGAATTTTTCACCCAGTTCACAGCCGCACCGCTACATCTGGGGGGGGATTCGGGATCCACAACCACTACAAGAATACACAGACATAACGACTACGTAATTGGTAGTAATTTGGTTGTAAAAGGAACATTACGACCAAATTACTACCAAATCCGTTTGGTCGTTAACCACTAGACGTAATACACATATAGACGTAATGTACGACCAGTGTCGTTGGTCATAAGGTAGTCGTACAATGTTGGTCATAAAGTAGACATACATATGAGTCGTAAGGTGGTTGCAAATCGACGACCATTGAACATCTACGTAGATGTAATGTGGTCGTAAGCTTACGACTACATTACATCTTCATTAGAGGTTCATTGGTCGTAAGTTTGAGACTAATGTACGATCTAACAGTTAATTTGTAAGAAATATTTTTGGTTAATTAAACTATTAAAATTACTTTTTTAATTTTTTTAAATTTTATATTTGAAAAGAAAATATAAAGTGAATATCAATAAACTTACGACTACAGCAGCAGTCGTAAATTGTACAACTACCAGATAGTAGATGTAAGTTAGTCCTAAACTTACGACTAGATTACGACTAAATCCAAATTTGGTCATAAAGCAGATGTAAATGGACATCCACTTTACGACTAAAAATTTTAGTAGTAAATTTACGACCAGATGACGTCGAAATGTTTTTTGGTCGTAATTTAGTCGTAATAGAGACGTAATGTTACGACCACACATTTGTGGTCGTAATACGTGGTCGTTATGGTCGCGTTTTCTTGTAGTGAACATCCACTATGAAGTATCAAAAAATACCTCAGATGTGGTTTACAAGAACTCCCTTGAGCATGAGTGGATTGATTTCTTTTAGGGGGAAAGCCATGAGGGTAGGGTTGCTTGGGTGGGTACCCCCTTTGCTGGTTGTTATAGGAGAGTTTTTGTTGGTAGTTGTTTGGGTATTGAGGTTTCTTTTGGTTTGGGGTTTGGTAGTTAAAGTTGGGCTCCTTCTTGTACATTGACCATTGGCATTAATGAAGCATAGCTCTTGTTTTCCTTCCAAACCTTCAACCTCATTAGCTTCCAAAGCTTCTTCCTGACCTTGCTTACCAACAAAGTTCACCTTCTCTTGGTTTGCTCTATCTAGGAAGAGCATGTCTAGCTTATCTTGAAGAGATTTCAGTTCCTTCCTTGTGTGGGAGTCCTCACCACCTCACCTCTATTATGCCTATCATAATCATCATTGTACACAGAATCACTTAGTGCCATGTTCTCAACGAGTTCCATGCCATCTTCATTTGTTCTTCCCAAAAAGAAACCATTGTTGGTTATGTCCAACATGCTTCGAAACTTAGGCAAAAATCCTTTGTAAAAGGTACTTAGTAAACTCAAATTAGTGAAACCATGGTGGGGGCATTGTGTTAAGTAACTCCTGAATCTCTCCCAGGCCTCAGCAAAACTCTCTAGATTCTTTTGGTGAAAACCATATATCTCATTTCTAAACTTAGCAGTTCTGGAAGTGGAGAAGAATTTGTTGAGAAAAACCCTTTTGCATTCCTCTCAAGTTTCAACAGAATCCCTTGATAGACTCTTTTCCCGTAAGTGTGCTTTGTCTCCCAAGGATAAGGAAAACAATCTTAGCTTGAAAGCATCCTCTGAAACACCATTAGTCTTGGTTGTTCCACACAACTTATCAAAGTTATCGAGGTGGTCTAGGGGATCTTCTGAAAGGAGACCATGGTACTTGTTACTTTGGATCATGTTGATCAAATTGGATTTGATCTCAAAGTTGTTGCTCTCCACAGCTGGTGCTCTAATGCCTACCCTAATTCCATGAATGTTGGGCTGGTCATATGTTCCAATCGCCCGAGCTTGGTGTGGAGGGTGTTGTGGCTTAAGGTGTGCAGCTCCTTGGCCATTTCCATCTTGGGCTCTCCTTGGCGGAGCTTCTGGAGGTTATTGTCCATGGTTGTCAGCTCCATACACATCTTCGTGATAAGGGTTATGATGTTCTTCTTCCATATCTAACCCCAATCTGTCCAAGTGAACCACTCTCTCTTCTCTTCTCTTTCTTGCCAACTCTCTCTCTAAAGCTCTGATGTTATCTACTCTTGGAACAAAGTTTGTTGGGCCTCTACTCCTCAAGTTCATACACCTGATGATGCAAAGAGTAATGAAGAAAGAGTGTTAGTATTCAAATAAAAGAAAACAAGACTTAGTATCAAGCAATGACTAAATCCCACAGTCAAAATCAACTTAGAACCAGCAACGACGCCAAATTTGATATGGACTTTTGAATCCTAGATCAAAGTAGTATAAGAGTGTCAATCCAATCCTAAGTGATTTCAAGGCAATGAGAATACATGTGAATGCTTAATCTAAGTGCAATCAAAGTTTAAATGTGAACAAGTGACAGTTAACTAACTGATCAAACAAATAACTAAACTTGCAATCAAAGAGATCAAGTATGACTCATGGGCTTAGGCACTTGACTTCAAGTGACTAAAATCCAACCTAGGGACTTTAAGCTTTCAAACAATTGATTTTCTTACGTCTAGAACACTAAAATAGATTAGTTATTTCCCAAAATACTAACCTCTATGCCTTAGTGTATCAAGCATCAACTCCCATTGGCTTAATACATTCAAACATGCAATCTAATCAAGTCTAATAACTATCTAGTAATCCCAACATCAAATCCCTTTGGTTGATCATGCTAGAGCTTAGATGAGCTGGTTCAGACATTTCATCAAACGCCTCCCGAGTGAGAAATACCTAAGGGTATAAATTAAAATTAGCTAAGTCTAATCTAACATTAAACACACTCAACAAACAAGGAAACAATAGATCTAATACTAAGAATCCATAGATCTTCACTTAATCACTCTAATCACCCTAGCCCATGAATCCAAAAGGAAATTACTCACTAATAGACATGATAAACCTAACAACAATGGATGATTAAAGGTTAATCATGATTAATGATCAGGATGAATCAAAGAACACAAGATTATATGATGAAAATATGATTAAGACTGAAACTTTCACCAAAATGGGTATGTGTTCCATAGACAAAAACCATGATAACCTTAGATTAGGCTTAGATAGTATTTATATGTATCCTTAATAAGCTAACATGCCCAATTAACAAACTAAAAAGGTCCAAATAAAACATAGAAATTTGGTCAAGTACAGAACACGCCGCGGGTATATCAACCCGCAGTGGTTGCCCACTCTGATGATGCTTTGGTCGTTGTGATCCTGCGCGGGTGGCATGCCCCGCAACCACTGGTCGCTCTGGTGATAGTTTGGTTTGTGGTGATCGCGCGCGGGTGACTTGCCCCGCAGCCATTGGTCGCTCTGGTGATGGTTTGGTTTGTGGTGATCGCGCGCGGGTGACTTTCCCCACAGCCACTAGTCGCACTGGATTCCTCTTTCGGCTTCTTAACTTCCACACGGGTGATTCACCCCGTGGTGGTTGGTCGCTCTGGGAATGGTGCGGGTGCATTGTGTCGCGTTGCACACCCGCTTCACTCTTCTCGCTTCTATCATCTGCGAACGGGTGCTGCAACCCGCGGTGGTTGCCCGTGCTGTCTCAGAGCGGGTGACACTACCCGCAACACTTAGCCGCATCACTCGAAGTTACCTCCTTCCACACCATTTTGGATCCTTTATGCTCCCAATCATCTTCAAATGCACCCAAGTACACTCCAACACCTGATTAATACTTATGCAATGCAAATGATACCTAGAAATGCCTAAGTGCCAATCTAAATGATCAAAATGTACAAGAATGAGAGTTTAACACAAGCTAAATGCACATGATATCATTGGCCACCATTACTGACTCAGAACTGTGATAGGGGTGTGCGAATTGAAGATGCATTGGAGAGTTTGTGATGTGTGCAGATGCTCCAGTGTCTGGGAACCACTCATGACCAGCACCATCATAGACATCAGAGATACGTAGAGAAGTGAGTGCGTTATGCATCTCATCTAACTGGTATGAGTTGTCAAAACGGTGCCAGCATCTTATGGCTAGATGACCTGTCTTGCCACATATTTGACAGACTGGTATGGAGTCACCATTAGAAGAGACATAGAACCTCGAAGACAAAGAGGAAGAGAGGTGTTGTGGAAAGCCTATTTCATTGGTAGAGAAGAAATCTCGACCTCCATGACCTCTTCCTCTGTTTCTTGTGAAGAAAGGGTCTGCCTCTGGTCGTGTTGAACGCAAGATGCGGTGTTATACCAGTATCAACTGTGTAGCTCTGAAGGCGATCATCAAACGCAGTGAGCCTTGGGATGATATCATCGAAGGTTGGCGAGCCGGTTGCATCCATAGATCCTTCGATGCTCGTTTTAATGGGCTCATAGTCTTTTCCAAGACTAAGTAAAGCCGCAAAGATCTTCATTCGCTCAGGGACTATTGAAGAGAGTTGATCGCAGATGGACTTAATCTCTCTCAAATAGTCAGTCACAGTATTCTGTTATTTGGATATGGTATGAAGCTTCCTCTAAAGTTCAATGAGACGAGATGAAGAGGCTCTGTTGAAGTGGCTTGCCAAAGTGAACCAGATCTCGCGAGATGAGCTGCAATGAAAAACAACACTCTATATGTCTTCCGTAAACAAGCCTAGTAACCAAGACTGCATGACTTGATCCGTCTGAAACCAAAGAGCATAGTCCGGATTGGGCACATGAGTAGTAGATTTGTTGATGCCTGGAACAAAGAGAGTGTGAACAGGTGACAAACCCCAAGAGTCATTGTCTGTTTAAGAAAAACTTCAAACGGGGGCTTCCATAAGATGTATTTTTTGTCTGTAAGTTTCACAGTAACTGAGTTTACGATATTCAGAGAGGGAGGCGTGTAGGGTTCCATCGCCATAGCTCTGATACCATGAAGAGAATTTCAAAAAAGTGTAAAGGAAGGATATGAAGCTTTTTGCTTACTGCAAATGCATTTCATTCTTTCTTATTGTAAAACAATTAAAAAGGGGAGCTATTTATAAACTGAGTTGTAAACTCTAGTGTGCATTACAGATGGCACGATCCTGGTCCTCAAGGGAATTGAGGGCTGGAAGTTGATTTTACAATTTCACCCCATTAAAGCTTCGGCAACTCGACATCATCCGTCCTTCTCTTTTGTTTGTATCATTTCCTTTTGAATTTGACCATTGTGCGGGTAAGGCACAGGTAGGTGGGTTCTTATCTTCTCGTTTGGGCTTGTTATCTTGCTGGCCCACTTTAACTTTTCTTTTTAGTTCCAGAACCGAAGCTGCGTCATTTTGGTCTGTCCCTTGTTTAATACTCCTTACTCTGAACCTGCTTCAGTTGGCTGTGTTGTTTCTTTAGGTGGTTCTTGTTATCAGTTTCTGTATTCCACCTAATTGGCAATGGGATATATCCTTAGTTCGCTATAGTGTGTGTTCTGTTTTGGTTTATACAAATTTAAAAGTAACTTGTTTTACAGTAATTCCATAAAAATTATGGGAATACTTCCTCGTAGTTCTTGTATATGTCTCATACAAGTATTTTATATCGTGGTTTATGTATTCAATGGCCGTAAAGGATCGATATCCTTTTTTGTCTTCTGCATGCGACTTGCTTATGCTTCTCACTATAGCATCTTACAACACAATATTGGCTACAACATATGGTGATGAACTGAGGCGTCCTCTTGGAAAGCATCGTCTAAAGGTATGAGACAACACCAACATTGACTTTTATAGTATAGAATATTCATCAAAGGTTCAATGGTCAAAACCTAATGGTGGTAATGGTAGAGAAAGAGATTAGGAGAAGAATTTGTGAAGAAAACACTTCCACAAATTGACTTAATATAGATTATTCATCAAAGGGTGACTAACAAGATTAGTATAGTAAAAAAAAAACGAATGAAAACATTTATTTTAGCTAGGTTTAGTTTTCATTTATTCGGTTGGGAGGAGTTGCTGGCTCCGGCGTCACCTTCCACCTTCTTATGCGGCATCTGAGCAATGTAGATAAGGTTTTCTTGCATATCCTTCCATGCGTCTTTTGGCTTGTAAATGGTGATGTACTAGAGGTGCGCGCTGTGCCGAACCCAAGCATGGTTAAGCCTCCTATGCTCCTTCTGAATGTCGTAGCAATCACTACAAAAAACACATGATATTCTGACGGAATTTCTGACAAACACAAAAGTCGTCGAAAATTCTTGAGGAAACTCTGACGAAATACTGAAAATGTCACATTTGGGTACTCCTCGGTAATTTTTCAGAAATTTCTGAGGAAATTATGAAGACATGACTTCCGTAGGAAATATCTGAGAAATTCCTAAGGAATTCCGAGTAAAAAATATATTGAATGGTAAAAATCGAACATATATTTCCTCAAAATTTCCTTAGAATTTCCTCAAAATTTTCTCAGAAAATTCTGAGGAAATATATATTTAGGGATTCGTTTTTCAGAACATATATTTCCTCGGAATATTCTGACGAAACCCTTGTTTCCATTCAATATATTTTTTCTTCGGAATATTTCGAGGAAATTTCGAGGAAATATATGTTCTTGATTTTCACCACTCGATACAATCGTAAAATAAGGGACCAAGAAATTAACAATATCTTAAATTAATTGTCTAATATAATGATTGATGACAATCATTCGAATTTTGGAACATTATACAGTCATTCTTAGAAGTGATCAACATTTGCATATGTCTCGCATAAACACTTATACACTTAATCAAACTTGTTACCATAATTAATCTTAGAAATTTGATTTTGTGCAATATCAAGTTTTTAAAACATATTCAAACATTTAACCCATTTCAATGATTTAACTCTGCGATAGATAAGTTGGAGTTTATATTTTCATGTTTTCAAACCCCAAACAATGATTTCCTCGGAAACTATATGTTTTGCCAAACGAATCCCTAAACATATATTTCCTCGGAATATTCCGAAGAATTTTCTGAGGAAATAATTAAATATATTATTTTGGTTAATTAAAATAAATGAAGAGAATAATTAAGAGAATTTTTGATAAAATTCCGACGGAGTGGATAAGGCCGTCGGAATTCCGTCGAAATAATTCATTACATGGGAAAGCGAACTGCTAAAATTTTGTTTAACCGCGAAAACCAAAAATATTCCGAGGAAATTCCAACGGATATGTTCCATTGGAATTTTTAATATTAAATGGGTCTTTTCTTCTTCTTCTTCATTTCGTCTCTCTCTCTCTAAAACACTAATTTCTCTCCTCTCCTCTTTCTTTCTAACCTGACGAAAACCACCCCAAAACCCCTCAAATCCATCATCTAATCATGTAAGTCTTCTAATTACTTTCAATATCTTATTTAGATTAGTGTTTAGATGTTAGATTTGTGACTATTTATGGTTTTGAATGTTAAATTTTTGTTAGGATGAAGGATTTTAGAAAGAAAATGTTAGATTGTGAATAGGAAAATTTTTGTTATTAGATTGGTTTACATTTTCATTATGAAACTTGTAAAGTTTGTATATTATTATTTTCTTATTTTAAGAAATTTTGAAAGTTTGTATATTATTATTTTATTTTTTAAGAAAATTTTAATATTTTATATTTTTTGTTGTTTTAAAACATTTTTATGATTTTATTAAAAACATTTAAGCTTTTATAAAACATATTTAAGTTTTTATAAAAAAATTATGTTTGCTATAATTTATAAAGGGTTTTTTTATTTTAAATTTATAAAAAATTTTTTTTTTCACTTTTTAAAACCTTTTCAATTATATAACGTTTTTATGTTTTATTAGAATTAATAAAAACGTTTTTTAATTCTTAGAAAACATTTTCAATTACAAAAAGTTTTTTTTTAACTTATAAAACAAAATTCATTTTTTCCTTAAATATTTCAACTTTAAAACGTTTTATGTTTTTTAAAAAAAAATTAAAAATTTAATTTCACTTCTCCAATTTTTTTTAATTTACAAAATATTAAAAAAATACATTTTAAAGTAATATATTATAAAAAGGTTTTTCAAATGTTAAATTTTATTATATATATAATTAATTTATAATATCTTTTATAAATGATTTGTAAATTTTTTTTCTTAAAGTAACTAATTAATGTAAATATTATATTTAAATAATTTTTTGTTAGATAACTTATAAAATTTTCGATTTATAATATTCGTCGGAATTTCGTCAGAAAATTTGTCCGTTGGAATTTCGTCGAAAAAGTTTTTTGTTGAATTTTCGTCCTAAATTTATTCCGTTAGAATTTTGTTGGAAATTTATCCGTCAGAAATTTGTCTGTTGGACTTTCGTCCAAAATTCGTCAGATATTGCGAAAAAATTCCAAAGAGATAGTACCGACGATTTTTTTTCTGTCGGAAATGGGTTATTCCAATGAATTTCTAACGAAATCCTCCATCGAAAACAAGCTGTTTTCTTGTAGTGAGTAACCTTTCCTTGCCTTGAATCTCTTTCTTTACGGATAGCAGATGGGGTCGACTCCATGGTAAGCTGCACCAATGCTTGCTAGGTATCTATAAAAGGTAACATCATAGCTAGTCTTATCAGCATGTCTATGTATAAAATAATACCAACCAAAACTAATACGATTTTACCTTTGCACACGTGTCCTCCTTCAACAAAGGTGTATGTTGTCAGAGCTTCATAGTTCTCTTGGCTAAACCGAACAAATTCTTAATTAGGGGTTTTCATTTTTGTGAATTGTTTTCGTGATGTGTGGTCATTGCATGCCACTAGTTGACCCGAAGGTGAAGACCGGAAGATCAAGAGTTGGTTAGTTTGTAAGGTGAAGAAATATGTATGTTATATTTTAGTATAACACCATATCAAATAGAATTACTTAAATTTTCTTTTTTAGCTTTTTATTAATTTTATCGAACTATATTAATGTACTTTACAATTCTGGATGTGGTAGTTGAAGGCTACCAGAAGACAAATTTGTTTATATTACCAAAAAAACTTCTTCCAACAGTGGAAAAGTATTGGAAATTTGAATCCGAGAGTGCAAAGAGGATGAGCTTTATTTATACCTATAGTAGTAGCTACAGAAACAGAGGAGGATCACGACTCAGCATGTATTATATAACAAAGTAACCACTAACATGGTAAAAGACAAATGTTTACCATGTTACATCCTCTTCTTCTGTGTAGATATCTTCAAACTGAACTGGTTTCTCTTTGCTCGCACTAGATGATACTCCTTCAAACAGAAGTAGAGCCCTTGACTGAGAAGCTTCTTCCTCTTCTCATGAGTAGATATCTTCAACTTGAACTGGTTTTTCTTTCCTCGTACTAGCTGATGCTCCTCCAACATGTGCTTCCTTACTTCTCGTACCTAGTGTTGTCACCATTTTTTCAGCTATTTTCTAGGGTTTTTGTTCGACTTCTAAATACTAAATAGATCTAAGGTTTTCCTGTCAAGAGCTGTCTCTTCGACATTTATATAGATTCTAGTTTTTGTTAAGATATTTTTTTATTAAATAGATTCTAAAATATATGACAAATGTAGTCTATGATTAATGAAAACAACACTGCCCAGCTGGCTTCCACTCATCAGGCTTAGTTAAATGTCTAAGATCCGATTCCTGAAACATTCCTAGTAAGCAACACTTCCCCTCCCCCCTCACATATTTTGTGGTAACTCAGATTCCTACAATATTGTATTCATCATCTCTTTTAGAGTTTGATTTTTGCGTTCAACAACTCCATTGATTTTGGTGAATAAAGAGATGTAGTTGATGGATTATTTCATGTTCTTTGAAAATGCATTAAATGGACCATCATACTCGCCTCGTCTATCGTTTCTAACTATCTTAATAGTTGTTTTAAGCTGGTTTTCTATCTCGAATTTAATTTTTTTGTTTCATCTTTGTTACATAATAAATATACATAACAATATTTTGTGCAGTCATCTATGAAGGTCACAAAGTAATTTTTCCCACCTCTAGTTTGTATGTATTTTAAATCATATAAATCGTTGTGAATTAAATATAGAGGTTTGTTAGTTCTTTCAACATGAGGTGAGGGCGTTTTTGTGAGCTTAGCCTGCACGCATATTTCACATTTTTGTTTACTTGTTTTACATTTTGGGATTAGATTTAGATTCATTAATCTTTGTATCGATTTGTAGTTTACATGGCGTAATCTTTCGTGCCATATATTAAAAGACTCAACCAAATAAACAACTAACTCTTTCTTATTCATTGAAACTTTTGGAGCTACAATTTTCGGAGTGACTGTCATTACATTCATTTTGACCGGTCCATCCTTATCATATCTCTTTTCCAATTACATCTCATTCTTCCTAATCACGAGCTTATCCGCCTCAAGGGTTGTGGCGAAACCATTCTTGCTGAGCAAGGTTACCGAGACCAGGTTCTTCCTCACATGCACATGGTTCACATTTTGCATAGTGACTTAACGTCCATATGTCATCTTCAAAACCACCTTGCCCCGGCCTTCAATCTTGGAGACTGTAGTGTTCCCCATGAACAACTTTTCTTGAGTCTTGCTTTTCTGATAGGAGTTGAACATCGCCCTATCAATGCAAATGTGGGTGGTGGCACCTGTATCATACCACCATTCCTTTGAGTTGTTGCTCTCAACCATGTTGACCTCAGTCACCACTACAACGAGATCCTCCTCAGTGAGATGTGCTTGAGCCTTCTCATCCCTGATCTTGATGCGACACTTAGCATTCCTATGACCAACTTTGTGGCAGTATTGATATTTTCCTTTGAATTTGTCCACATTCACATCGATTTCAATTCCTTTTTCTTGGAGTTTGGTCCAGAAGGCTTCAGGACTACAACTGTTTTAGAAGGCTTGCCAAGAAAGTTGGCGTGCACCTTTCCTTTGCCTTTGTCCTTAGCCATTTTGACATTATGCTCCTTAGAATTTACCTTGTCAGCAATTCGGTTTCTGGATTCCATCTGAAGCCTCATGATGAGCTCTTCGAGACTCATCTTCTTCTTTTTGTGCTTCAGGTAGTTCTTGAAATCCGCATAGCTTGGAGGAAGCTTTTGAATGAAGCTGAAAGTTGTGAATGTTTCGTAGAGGGGCATTCCTTCAGCAGCGATTTTATGGCAGATGAGCTGGAACGCTTCAACCTGATCCATGATGGGTTTTGAATCCACCATTTTGAAGTCATGGAATTTTGCAACCACATACTTCTGATAGCCAGCGTCCTCACCTCTGTATTTCTTATCCAGTGATCTCCATAGCTCTTTCGACGTAGGAATCTCACAGTAGACTCAGTACAATAGGTAAATAAAACGACCCAAAATGTATCATTTTTAGATGAAGTCGGAATGCAACCATATGTCAACACTTGCGAGAGTGTGCACATCATCAATTTCATAAGGGACAAGGGGATTGTCCACCTGGATGAATTAATCCAGCTTCATTGTTGTCAGGAAGAACATCATCTTCTTCTGCCACGTTTTGAAGCATTTGCCATCAAATTTGTCTGGCATTAATCCTTGAGCGAATAAGCTAGGTACAGCCAGATGAGTTGGAACTGCAAACAAAGCACTTGTGGTTCATAGAACATAACCCATTTGATAGAGACAAGAACCGAAAAGGCTACGGCGCGTGGTTTCATTAGCAACATTACCCATTGGAAGGGTAGGTGTCATTGTTGCAACGGTTGTTGTTGTTGCATCAGCGGTTGCCACAATTGCATCAATTTGAGCAACGTTGAGTGGGGTTTGATCATCAATGGTCTTGTTGTTGGTATCGGTAGTCATGTTTGCTTTTTTGAAAGAATAACAAACGAGATTGTGTATCAGCACACCGATATGAAACAACAAACTATTTTAAAAATAAATGTATAATCACATAGTATGATCCAAATGGATTTACTAGAGATCGCTTAAGAGCGTTCTTAATAACCATTTATGATCAATAAGCTAAGACCCATTTTGCAAACTCGCTTAAAGCGTTCACAAAAACCATCTCAATAGGCATTTTGATTGTTTCACAAATTCGCTTTAGAAGCGTTGGTGGAAACGAATTTTTTTTCATAACGTTTTTATGATTCATGTAATAAAAAACGTTTCGCGAAAGAGCTACAGAGCAAAACGAAAACTATCTTCAGATAAGCAAGAAACGTTTCGCGGAAGTGCGTAAAGCAAATCGCAAACATCATTTCAATAGAAAAGATAAATGTTTTATAAATCCTTGAAATCGTTTTATAAAAACGTATTAAGATCAATCCGATTAAATCTTATATGTAATATAAGCGATTAAGAGTTAAGACTGTAGAAGGCATAAAACCGAAGCAATATAAATGATATAAATAACGCGATGTTAAGGAAATATAGGATTCAAAAGACGAACTAAGAAAGCCGATACAAAAACGTCTTTGGAAATTGACCATGGAGTCGAGACGAATCTCTTTCCTTAACTTTTAATATTCGCTCCTTAGTGAGACAAACTTGTACGAAATAGAGTCCCAGGATACAATCATGATAGACGATTCACCTGTGAACGTCTTATAAATCTACGAACACTCCCTAGAACATAGGCTGGAAGATTTGCTAGTTTTTGTTGTGAAAAACATTAAGAATGAAGAAGAATAAAGAAAGATATATAAAGAGGAGACGAGGAGCGACTTTCCATAGCTGTTGCAACGTGCACTCGTTATTGGGGATTTAGAAAAGATCTCGGAAAGTTTAAGTTCCAAAAACTTATCCCCCAACACTCGCTCACTTTCTTTTATTGTTTAAACTTCTAACGACAAATAAACTGCGTGACATTTTTTATTTGTTAGACAAACTGCTTGCCACTTTAAAACAAAATGCATGTTGTTTTGGGCCAAAAACGTAGAGCTTAATTGGGCTATGGGGCCGCATTTACCCAAACACAAACCCACGCCGAGTTGGTCAGCCAGCGCTACCCAACTCGCGAACGGGCGAGTTGGATGACTCGTCCGGTCCAACTCGCATGTTTGGCAAATTGGACTGCTTAGTTGGTTTCGTACTCCGTTTCTCTTGAGTCTTTAGCTCGGGAACTTTTGTTGGGGTGGTGTTGAGATATCTTTCGTGTGGAAACCCAATTTTTAGACGTTGATTTCGAGAGAACCGTTTTTGACCCCAACAGTTAGCCTCCCAGCTCGCAAGTTTCGAGCACAATTCTGGTGGGCGAGTGAGGTGTTAATTGGAATTCATAGAAAAAATTGATTTTTCTCAAAAGGTATTTCCCAATTATTTTAATACGGAAAATCCAACTTTTGCTTCTTCTATAAATAGAGCTTCCCATTTTTATTCTCTCCACACTCTCTCATCTTCTTAAGTTCTCCTTGCATTTTCTATTAAAATTTTCTCTACGCCAAGATGTCTTCTTCCAGCAACTTTCAGAAGAGTGGTGATGTCGAGATGAGCAACGCCGCCAGTGCGAGTTTGCCGGATCTCCCTGCCGCTGGAGCTGTCCCAGATCATATTGAGGAATTTCTTTCCTTTCAGAGTGAATTGGCTCGTCGCGAGGCCAAGGAGATGGCAAACCCTACACGCGGCGTGCCTCTGAGACTTGCGGCTCCAGCCGATGCTTTGACTCCTGAGGTTCCCCCCGTACGCAATGCTGTTCCTGGCGGAGGGGAGGTCGCCACGTATGCTTGGTACCTGAGGCCGAGGTTCAGCCATTGGTTTCCTCTACGACCCCGGTCCACGTCGTCCATGTGGAACCGGTTCAAGAATCGATGCCTCCTCCCCCAGCCAAGAGAGTGATCGTCTTGGGGTTGCCCTCACCTAGCACGATTTCGGATCCTACGCCGAAGGGTCCTAAAAGACCTTGTGTTAATCTTGACACGGCCAAGAAGAGGAGGTGTACTTAGGACTCCGAGGCTGATCCTTTGCCTGCGATGGTGTCCATACATCGCGCCAAGGTTCGTTTTGAAAAAAAACCTTCTTCAATTCTCTTTTTTCGCGTGTATACCGATCGTTTCTTGACCGCCGCTTTTCCTTTGCTTCACAGTTTGTCTCGTTGATCGAAGGGATGATCAGCGAGTGCGTGTCAGAGGCTGATCGTCTTGCTAAGGAGTTAGCGGAGTTGCGAGAAAAGTCATCACAACTTGAAGGGAAGTTGAAGGTTATTGTGGATGGTCATTCTCTCGAGGTAACTCAGTTCGAGTCTCAGATCGGCGAGCTGGAGCGGGATCTTGGGAAGACCCCGAGCTTTTTTCTTAAGGTAAAACAAGCGAAGACGGCTAAATCCTCGGAGTTGCGTTGGCTAAAGCGTAGGATCAAGAGTGGTGGGGTATTGTCGGTTGGTGCGATCGACGAGGCCAAGGAAGCCATGCATGCCGAGTTTTGGACCCGTTTGGCAAGGATCGCTGATACCCTTGATTCCTTGGCAGTCATCCGCATCAGGGACTTGGCTTTGGCAGGCGTCAAGGGAGGGATTTAAGAGGTCCGGTTGTTTTACGGTGAAGCGCCAACGTCTTCGCGAACCAAGGAGGCCAGGCTTTGTGCTCATAGAAAAGAGTTAGTGGACGCAGACAGAGACTTCAACCTGATCGTCGTGGGCCTGAAATCTGAGTGCATCCTTCCGTCTTGCTTGGGCAATGCTGAGGTTCAGGGTCCCATAGCCGAGGAAGGGATGATTGGTAAAGGTGAGGCTCCGCATGCGGAGGATGATTGAGTTTCCAGTCTCATGTGAGAATTTGTTTATTTTTATGTTATTGTTCGTTTTTTGCTCCGGCCGAGTGTAGGCGTGTTTTTATATTGGGACTGGCCGCTTGTGGCTTTGAATCCCCGTCGCTTATGCGACTTTTTTAAATGAACTCCTTTCCTTGTTTTTTTTCAAGATTTTATCGAGCATTGATATGGGTGAAGAGGGAAGGCTACGAGTTGTCGTCTCGTAATCTAACTTTGGTTGAACTGCTATATTTGTGATTTGTTTCGAGAATTTTCCGCGGCGCGTAAACCCGCGAAATTTATGAAGATTCTTGAACATTAGCCAAGAGAGAAATTTTGGGATCTCGTATCATGGTGTTTGATACTATGCTTAGATATGTTAGAAACCACTGTGCTGGGTTAGGGAAAGACTTAGGTTTTATCACGGTTTTAGGGAGTGCGGTGACTACTTTGACTTACGTTTCCGGTATCGTTTTTGAACTTATTTCGTCCCGCTTTAGATTCCGTGATATGTTCTCGGCTTATGTGACTCGTATGGTTGGAATCGATCATCTCTTCGTGGACAATTTTTAAGTCTCCCGAAAGTGCTGACCAAAATTTTGAATTTCTTTTATAGCGCTATTATTCTTGTGTCGGGTGTTAGAGAGCTATGTCTACGAGATGGCTTAGTCTGTTTAGAATGTTAATAGTTTGTTGTGATCAGCAACAAACTTATAGGTAGACATTATTGTTTTTGACTCTTTGCGAAGGATACGTGTTAAGATGGTTTGTGTGATTTATAGTTGCAGGTGGACTGTTTTTATAGTGAGTATTCCTTTTCGTAAGGCTTCGACGAAAAAGGGGGTCCTTCTATCGTTAGCGACTTCTCGTGTCGAAGATTGAATTTTTTACTTCGTTTTTATGTTAAGAAAATTACGAGATGGAGTGTTCCGATGATAGACGAATTTTGGGAGGTTTTCTAACGTGTTAAAAAGTTCCGAGTCGGGGAGCGGACTTCTTTTTTTGAATTTTTGGGAGTATACGAGTAACATATACGTACCCACTCCCCCCCTTTTTTAATGAGTGGGACAGCTGAGCTCGTCCTGCGATGAATTGCCTACGTACACTCTTCAAGGATCAAGTCGGCTTGTAGTTCAGTTCCAAGCGTTGCTTAGTGGTAGTATTTTTGGGGTGCATCGCGTTCCAAGTTCTCTGAATTTTTATGTCCTGCAAAGTTGTGATTTCGTACGAGCATGGTCAGACAACTTTTATGACTTTGTATGGTCCTTCCAAGTTTTTGAGTTTTCCAACTTTTCATTCGGCGGTGTTCTGGAAAAAATTTCAAAGGACTAGATCGCTTCTTTGAATCTGCGGCTGCGCACGTTAGCATTGTAGTATTTTGCGACCGCTAGCTGATAGTTTTGAATTCGTATAAGGGCATGGTCCCGACGTTTGTTGATCAGATCGAACTCGTCAAGAAGCATCAGATTGTTTGACTCTTCTCGTTCTGTGAGCAATCTTCTACGTACTCTAGGAAATTCGACTTCCGCTGGGATCATGCATTCTGCACCATATACGAGGGCGAATGGAGTTTCTCTCGTTACATGTACTTGAGTTGTGCGATGCGACCACAAGACTCTTTCGAGTTCTTCACCCCATATGTCTTTTTTGGCGTCCAAACATTTCTTTAGTCCATCAAGGATGGTCTTGTTTGTAGCTTTGGCTTGGCCGTTGCATGGCGGGTATCTAGAGGTTGATTTCGTCACTCATATCTTCCATTTTTTGCAGATAGCCTCAAATCTGGTCGAAATAAACTGAGATCCGTTGTCCGTTAAGATTTTGTACGTGACTCACTGTCGGCAAACAATGTTTTTCCAAACAAAGCTTTCGACTTGGGCGTCCTTAATACTTGCGTAGGAGTCTTCCTCGACCCATTTTGAGAAAAAAATCTGTCAAGACCAACATGAATCATTTTTGCTTTGACCTATGCAAGGGGCCGACTATATCCATCGACCATCACATGAATGGATATGGTGCCGAGAACGATGAGAGGACCTATGTCGGTTGATGGATAGTAGGGGCGTGCCTTTGGCACTTTTCACATTTTCACGGAATGTTCTCGCAATCTTTGATCATTGTTGGCCAGTAGTGTATGTGGCGTTTGATTTTGACTGCAAGAGATCTTCCACCAGAATAATTTATGCAGGACCCAGAGTGGACCTCTTCCATTACCCTTCGTACCTTCTCTCCTTCAACGCAGGTCATGAGCGACCCGTAAAATCTCCACTTGTAGAGTTCTTCGTCAACCAAGACGTATCGCGCGGCTTGGGTTTTAATCATTCGGGCTGCCCATTCTTCTACTAAGAGTTTCCTATCGGTGATGTACGCAATGATTGTCTTTGTCCAAGGTTTATCGAATTCGTACTCTAACCACTCCAACTCTTGCGTGGCTTGGACATCGACTTCGTTGGTATCGCCGTTGGGAGAGTCAATTGGGTTTATGACACCAGGTGGCCCAATGCTAGGATGTTCTATGAATTTTATGGGAATCATCATGCTTAATCCTTGATCTGAACTTGATGCCAGGGCGTCTAGGGTATCAGCCTGGGTGTTTTCGGCTCGAGGGACCCGGGTGAGCGCAAACTGGTCGAAACTTTGAGCTATGTTTCGAATGAGTTTTAAGTAACCGTCCATTCTTTCTTCTATTGCTTCGTATTCCCCGCTGCATTGGCTTGCCAAAAGTTGGGAATCGCAGTAGGCTTCAATGTTGCATATTTTTACGCCGTGAGACAATCGTAAACCTGCAATCAGGGTTTTTACTCGGCTTCGTTGTTCGAGGCGTGGAAGATTAGTCATAATGACTATTCCAACACCTCCCCTGTTGGCAACATGAGTCAGATCCAATCCCAGAGCCCTGTTTGGATGAAGATTCGTCAACGTAGAGGGTCTAGGTCGAATCGAGTTCTTGATTGGTTGTGCACCCCACATAGAGTTCTACTAAGAAATCAGCGAGTACTTGCGATTTTGCGCAAGTTTTCGCTCGATACTCGATGTCGTACTCGCTTAGCTCGATTGCCCATTTCGTTAACCTCCCAGATTGACTGGAGATGTGGGAATGATGTGAGTACTGCGATCCGTATGGGACTGGAAGTATTGATGTGCCACAGACCATGGACCAGTCCATGGAACATGACCAGCATGAAGATCAGGACGTTCTGAACATTCTAGCTGAGGTTCATTCTTTCGACCGTATCGGACAGACTGACCGAGCTGTGTACCGGATTGACCCACGGACATCCAGAAAGGAGCTCCGCATATACCCACGTCTAGACGACCATACTGGAGCTTGTTTTCCCTGACCAACTCGCCATTCTAAGACCAATGGTCTAGCCATAATCAACTTAGGACGAGTCGAACTTGATTCAGACCGTAACTTCTCTCTTCTTGCCCGTTTGGTCCATACCGCACGTACCAGCGACCGTACTGATGGACTGATTGACGCTTTTGATCAGTTCATGCACTTTGATCATCCAAATCTCACTAAGGCATGGATCCTTCACCTTTCTGAAGACATAGGACGTACTTGGTAAAGTTTGGTTCACGAAACGGACATGAAGGTACGTTCGGACAGTCCCACATCTGTCCTTCTTCTTACCGCGGATCATGCTTCAGGATACAACGAATCTGGACATCAGCCGAAGAGTAACCTTTGACCAGATCCGCATACCAAAAATATATTCTTTGTTTTGCCTTTCAAACTTCCTTTATGTCTTTCCACATTCTTAAACCTTTTGTATTCTCTAAGTACTATAAATAAGTCTCTCATTCTAATGAATAAATCAATTGATTTTGTCTAAAGCTTTTCAGTTAAACCCTTTGTTCTTTGTTTAAAATTGTTCTTAATTTCTTGGTGAGTCATATCCAAGTAAACATTCTCTATTTTTCGTTGGTATTGTGATCGAGATCTTTCATTTGGTGGACTTGTGAGTCATATCAATCACCATCTGAATCCGTGAATATCAAAGGCCACTCTGCAACCTTTGTACGAGCCTTCAATCCATCCAGTTCTTCATTCGGAGTCCATATCAAAATCAGAACCAGTCGAGTTATCCGATCTTAGGATCCTTCAAGTATGTCCTTAGTTTTCGTGCTGACGTTACCACTGCCAGTGCCAGTTTTTCCATTATTGGATAGCGTGTCTCTACGTCGAGCAGATTTTTGCTCACGTAAAAGATAGGCTTTTGCTCGCTACGTTCCTCTCGGATAAGTACGCCGCTTACAGCCGTGGTCGATACTGCGATCTACAAGCAATGGTTCCCCTTCTACAGGATTTACGAGTATCATGAGAGTGGCCAAGTAGTGTTTCAGCTGTTGAAAAGACTTTTCACGTTCTTTGGTCCATTCGAATTTCTTATTCCCCTTCAAAGTGTCGTAAAAAGGCAAACATTTGTCCGTCGATCGTGAGATAAATTTGTTAAGCGCTGCGACCCTACCGGTCAATCTCTGTACCTCTCTTTCTTTTTCGTAGATGCCATTTTGATCAACGCGGTAATTTGTGTCAGGTTAACCTCGATCCCACGGTAGGTGACGAGGTACCCCAGTAATTCTCTCGATGCTACTGTGAACCTACAATTCGCGGGGTTTAGTTTCATGTTGTGGAGGTTTAGCCTTTCAAAGCATTCTTGGAGGTGGACGATATGATCTTGCTCTTTGAGAGTTGTTACGAGCATATTGTCGATGTATACTCCATTGTTTTTCCGAGCTGTTCAGAGAACATACAGTTGACAAGCCGTGATAGGTTGCGCCAACATTCTTAAGACCAAATGGCATCCCCATGTAACAGTAAGTGCCGCGGTCAGTTATGAATGCAGTTTTTTCTTGATCGTCGGGGTTCATCCTAATCTGATTATACCCGGAGAAGACATCCATAAAGGACAAGAGTTTGTTCCTTGCCATTGATTCGACTAAGCGGTCGATATGTGGCAATGATAAGCTATCCTTTGGACACGCCATATTGAGATCGGTGAAATCGATGCAGACTCTCCACTTTCCATTATTCTTTTTGTCAATGACTAGGTTAGAGAGCCAATCGGGATACCTGACCTCTATTATGGATCTGACTTCGAGGAGTTTTTTCGACCTCGTCGTTGACCATGCCAGCGCGTTCCGGTACCAACTTTCGTCACTTTTGTTTGAGAGGCATGAAAGTCGGGTCAACGTTGAGCTCGTGACATATGATGTTGATGTCAATCCTTGGCATATCTTTTGTGGCCCACGCGAACGTGTGCAAGTTCTTCTTTAGATAAGCTATAAGCTCGAGTTTTAGAGACTCACTCAGGTTTGCGCCGATTTCTACGCCGCGATCTGGGAATGCTTCATCTAAGCATACCGAGACAATGGGTTTGCAGGTTGGTTTGTGTTTTCCTTCCAAAGCTTCAGCTGTTCGCGTCTGCCAAAAGATTTCAGTCTTGTCCTGCTCTTGGGAGTTGTCAACGGCATACGATTTCTTTTTCTTTTTAGGCGGAACTTCAACTGATGGGTTCTTTTGTTTTAATTATGCGGTGAAGCAAACTCGCGAGATTTTCCGATCTCCCCAGATGGTCTCGATTCTGCGAGGGGATGGGAATTTGAGGCACATGTGGTACGTCGACGGCATTGCTTGCATTGAGTTCACCCATGGGGTTCCTACGATCGCGTTGTAAGATGTGGGTCGATCGATGACTAAGAACTCCACAATTTTTGACATCCTACTGGCTTTAACCTAAAGGTTGATTGTGCCGAGAGTCATGGTAGCTTTCCCCGAGAACCCTACTATTGGGTTTGAATCTTCCGCGATTTCGGATAGACTGATTTCCATTCTCTTGAGGGTGTCTTTGAAGATGATATCGGCCAAGCTTGCGGTGTCGACCAATATCCTTGCGACATCGATATTCTGGATTGTCAGCTCAGCTACAAGGAAATTGTTGAGAGGTTTGACCGGGTCAGTGTTTGCTCTTTCCTTGAAGTAGATGACATCGCTTCCTGCTTCATTAGGCATATCTAGTCTCAGTCGTTCGGTGGTTTTTCGAGTTTAGAAATCCGAATCCCCCCTCCTTCTAACGCCAAACTGTGGGAACCGAAATTCGCACTGTCGATTTCCGTTGATTTAGGAAGGCAAGGTAAACCTAGGTTTCCCAGAGGTCCCGGATTTCTTGTAAGCCAAAAAAGTCAAGCGACCAAATAGTGAGAACAAACGATAGGACAATGAATAAATAAAAACAAAAAGAGAGCAAAGAGGATCTTATTCTGCATCTGCGATTTGAGCGATACAACGGGTAAAGCCTAACGAAAAGAGCCGTCGGCGAGTTTCTAATTCTAACCTTGTAAGACTTTGAATAACCTAGTTGAGTCGTAGCTCGATAACATAAAAACGAAAATATGCCTAATTGATTCAACTTCCCGAACGGGCGAGTTGGATTGCTTGTGCGACCTGACTCGCCCGTTCGGCGAGTTGGGTTGGTCCAACTCGCTGAACAGGCGACTTGGTCGTCTTTTCCGAACCAACTCGCCCATTCGGCGAGTTGCTTATCTTTTTCGTTCCAATTCGCCTGTTCGGCGAGTTATAATGGTCTAACTCGCCGAACGGGCGAATTGGTTAGCTTCGGTCGATCCAACTCGCCCATTCGGCGAGTTGGACGGCTCGTCTGGTCGAACTCGCATGTTCAGCGAATTGGACTGCTTCTTTGGTTTCGTGCTTTGTTTCTCTTGAGTCTTTAGCTTGGGAACTCTTAGCGGGGTGGTGTTGAGATAGCTTTCGTGTGGAAACCCAATTTTTAAACGTTGATTTTGAGAGAATCGTTTTTGACCCCGACATATACTAGCAGTAAATGAGAAAACAGTGGTGTGATATCTAGATATCTAGAGATTTAGCTGACGACCTATCCTTCACATTTCATGTAATATGAAATGTTGGCCAATATTTTAGAATTAAGTGACACAAACTAAATAACATCAGTCAAGGAACATAAATAAAGATGATCATAGCAAATCCAAACGCAAACACAACAACCAAAGAACTTGATAGAAAAAGGAGGAATCCAAAAGCGGGAGAAAGGAATCTCTTGGGGAAAATCAAAATGACTGAGAGTTCCGTTGGTGAGATCACAAATAAATAAGCAGTTTCCCATCATGTAGATGGTGTTGGGAATCAGACCAGGGCAAGAGCTTGCCACAACGGAAAAGGATCGTTCTTTGAAAGGAATATACAAAGAACTTCAATGTCCTGGGTGTAACACATGTTTCTTGTTTCTTTGTGTTGTGACAGATTTGAGAAGAACCAAATTAACAGAATAGATGAACAGTAAAGATTGACACAAAGATTTAATGTGGTTCACGAATAGGCTACTTCCACGGGCAAAGAGAGTACTTTATTGATGGGAAAATTACAGAGATCTGTTTACAAGAATAACATATCTGATTTTCTCTCTACGGCTACTACCTAGATTTAGAGGAGGCACAAGATATAGATAGTTATGTCCTAGAAACCCTAGCACTAATGGGTCTCAAAGACCCAATAGATTCAGGAATTATTCAACAAATCTTCACCTTGACTTGAATCCACCATAATCAGATGTACCAGAATACACTTCTTCGTGCTTAGAATATAGATGCACCATATTCTCTCTTTTCCTCAGACGTTCCGTCGAACTCAGAAATCAGATGTCCCGTCAGACCAGATGGTTATTAGAGACATATGTCCTTACTTGGGCAAGATGCATCTTAGGGCCAGACGCCTATCATGGCCAGATTTAACAGCTTGAGATATTCAGCAAGTCAAGACAATACTTGAACTTGCTATGAGGAACCGGCTTAGTGAACATATCCGCATGATTATTAGCTGTTCCTACCTTCTTCACTTCAATCCTCTTCTCATTTCTCAGAAAATGATATCTTACATCAATATGTATGGTTCTCTCATGATGAACCTGATCCTTGGCTAAACAGATATCACTCAAGCTATCATAGTATACAGTAGCCTGATCATGATGAAGACCAAGATTGCTGGCCAATCCTCTCAACCATATCGCCTCCTTGGAAGCTTCTGTAAATGCCATATACTCAGCCTCACATATACTCTGCCTCAGTAGTAGACAAAGTCACTGTCAACTGCAAAGTCGCTTCCCAGCTCACAACATAACCACCCAAAGTAAATACGTAACTAGTCATAGATCTCATGTTGTCTACATCTCCTGCATAATCACAATCAGAATACCCAGTAACCAATCTTGGATCCTTGTTTCCATAGACAAGTCCCACATCAAATGTACCCTTTAGGTATCGTAAATTCCTCTTCACAGCCATCTAGTGCTCCTTGCGTGGCTGAACCATAAACTTGCTCACCACACTCACTACATATGCAAGATTTGGTCTTGTACGAACCATAGCATCCATCACTCATGGTAGGATGAAATTTGCAGCACATGGAGTATTGTTAGGCTTACCATTAAGCATCTCGAATCTCATCAAAACCTTCGCGAGGTATGCCTTTTGTGACAAGAACATCTTCTTCTTCGGCATATCCCTGAAGATCTTCATTTCTAGAATCTTCCTCGCAACCCCCAAATCCTTCATCTCAAACTCAGAACTTAGTAGCTCTTTAAGCTTCTAAACATCACATTTCTTCTTGGCAGCTATCAGCATGTCATCTACATACAACACCAGGTAGATATAGGATCCATCTTCCACCTTGCTCATGTAAACACAACAATCATAAGGACTCATGTCGTAGCACAACTTGACCATATATCTATCAAACCACTTGTACCACTGTCTAGGAGACTTCTTAAGTCCATAAAGTGACTTCCTCAACTTGCACACATGATCTTCTTTACCATGAACCAGTAAACCCGCATGTTGAGTCATATAGCTCTCCATGAAGAAAAGCAGTCTTCACATCAAGTTGTTCCAACTCCAGATCCCGACGTGCTACTATTGCCAATAACACTCTGATAGAAGTGTGTATGACCACAGGTGAGAAGATCTCATTGTAGTCCATGCCCTCTCTTTGACTGAAACCTCTAGCAACAACTCGTGATTTATACTTAACTCCCTCTTCCAATGACTAACCATCTTTTATCTTGTAAATCCACTTGCAACACAACCTTTCTCCCAGCTGGTAGTGTAACCAGATCCCATGTGTGATTCTTCTCATGAGATTCCATCTCATCTCTTATTGCAGCAAACCATTTCTCAGACGCATAACTTGAAATAGCTTCTCTGTAAGTAGACGGCTCGTAAGTGTTCATTTCCTCTGCCACATGTAGTGCATAGCCCACCATATCATCAAATCGATATCTCTTTGGTTGCCTGAAATCAACTCTCCTTGGTCTATCTCTAGCAATACTGTGTTTTTCAGACCCAACACGTTTATCTCCAGAAATAGAAGACTCAGGCTTCTCATCAGACATTGATCGCTCGATCTCTTCTTGAGGATCGATCGATCTTGTTTTGTCGGGCATCGATCGCTCGATCCGATTCCTAAGATCGCTTGATCTTGTGTCTGACGTGGAACGATTGCTCCTTGACAATGAATCGATTAGTCCTTGGCCGTCCGACTGCACTTACTGCAGCTCCACCTGCTTATCAAAATCCTCTTGCTCTACTTCTGAAATGGACTCAATTGAAACTTTGAACATATAACTCACATCAAACACAACGTTGCTGCTCATTACAACTTGTTTCTCAGATGGAAACCAGATTATGTATCCCTTGACACCATCTTAATAGCTCATAAACACTCTCTTCTTAGCTCTTGGTTCCAGCTTTCTTTCATCAACATGATAGTAAACTGTACAACCAAATATTCTCAAAATAGAATAATCAGCAGACCTGCCTGACCACACCTCATTAGGTATTCGACACTCGATCGCTGTATGTGGTCCCAGATTGATCAAATAACAAGTTGTGTCCACTGCTTCAGCTCAGAACCTCTTCTCTAAACCAACATTCGACAGCATGCACCTCGCTCTCTCCAGCAATGTCTGGTTCATTATATCCGCTACACCATTCTGTTGTGGTGTATACATGATTGTATGATGCCTAGCAATCTCTTCATCCTTACAAAACTGATTGAACTCTGATGAACATAATTCCAGACCATTATCAGTATGAAGCCTTTCAATCTTCTTCTCAGTTTGATTCTCCACCAGTATCTTCCACTCCTTAAAGTTGTTGAAAGCTTCACTTTTGTGCTTCATGAATGTTATCCAAGTCTTCCTCGAATAATCATCAATCATCGACACAAAATACATGTGACCTTTCAGCGATTCCACCTTAGAGGGACCCCAACAATATGAATGGATGTTATCCATCGTGCCTTTTATCTTATGAACAACTTTGGGATTTTCTTTCTATGCAGCTTCCCAAAAACACAATGCTCACAGAACTCAAGACTCTTGGTTTTATGACCACAAAGAAAATCTTGCTTTGACAGAATCTGCATCCCAAGTTCACCCATATGTCCAAGCCTCATATGCCACAACTTTCCATATCTTCCTTCTGAACCTCTGGAGATGCAACATTTGCTGAACCTGAAACTGTAGAATCTTCCAGAAAATACATAGTACCATGAATGGCGCCTCTCAAAATCACAACTGAACCTCTGTAGACATTCAGAACTCCATCTCCACCTGAATACTTCAACCCTCTGATATCCAATAGACTAATTGAGATCAAGTTCTTGGACATATACAGAACATATCTAACTCTAGTCAATGTACAAATTCTACCCTCATGTGTCATGAGCTTAATGGAACTGATTCCTGCAATATCGCAAGCAAAGTAATTTGCCATTTTGATATTTTCATCAGTTACTACCTCATACTCTGAGAACCATTACCTCCTTGGACACATATGATAGGATGCACCTGTATCCAGGATCCACACATCTCTAGAATGTGTTTTCCCATGAGCAACCAGTACAATATCTTCATCAGACTTAGCCTCATTCTCGGCTATAACAGCATAACCAGCTTGCTGTTTCTTCTTAGGACAATCCGACTTCCAGTGCCCTATTTCTTGCAGTAATTGCAAATATCAGTTGATTTAGGAACCTTTGAAAATGACTTTTTGTCTTTCGACCTTTTGCCTTTCCCAAAGTTCTTTCCACAATCTACAAACAACACATAAGCTTGGTCATCTGTACCAGAACATGATGCCTTGTGATGTAACTCTCTACTGTGAAGTGCCGACCTGACTTCCTCCAAACTCATTGTATCCTTACTCCCTATGAATGACTGAAAAAAGTTTTCATATGAGTTAGGCAGTGACACCAACAAGATTAGTGCCGCATCTTTATCCTCCACCTTAACATCAATATTCCTAAGATCTAACATAATAAAATTTAGAAAATCAAGGTGATCTTGAAGTTGTATACCTTCATGCATCCTTAGAGTGAAGAGACGTTGTTTCAGAAGTAGCTTCTTAGTTAGATACTTCTTCTTGTGTAGACTCTCTAACTTAAACCACAAACCAGCTGCAATATCAACACCGGAAACCTCAATGATGCTCTCATCTGCCAGACTCAACAAAATCGTTGAATATGTCTTCTCTTCAGTAACCTCCATCTCAGCTGTAACAGGTTCAACCTTCTTCCCTAACAACGGTGCCCAAAGACCTTTTTTGCTTCAGCAACGCCTTCGTCTTGATTTGCCAGAGACTGAAATTGTTCCTTCTAGTAAACTTGTCGATCTTCATATTGATCCCATACATCTTCTCACCAGATTCAATCTGAAGCTCTAATACCAGTTTCTTGTGACGGATGTGAGAAGAAAAAGATTAACAAAACAAATGAACAGTAAAGATTGACACAGAGATTTAACGTGGTTCACCAATAGGCAACCTCCATGGGCAAAGATAATACTTTATTGATGGGGGATTACATTGATCTTTCTAAAAGAAAAATAGATCTGATTTTCTCTCTACGACTGCTACCTAAGTTTAGAGAAGGCACGACATATATATAGTTGTGTCCTAGAAACCCTAGCACTAATGGGCCTCAAATATTAAGTCCCAATAGATTCCAACCATTATTCAACACTTTGATGTGACTTGGTCCTCCTCCTCTTTAAACAGAACCATCTCCATCAATTCATTGTTTCCTACACGTGAATACATGCACACGCGCATACATTTTAGATTCTTTAGCAAGCATTGACCAAAATCTTTGTCTACGTGTTATAATATTTGTTTTACCATTTGATTAGGAAACTTTAACCGGAAGGTGACTCCACCCAATGATCCTCCCTGATACAAAAATCTAACAACTTCCACGAGGAGTGTGGCAACTAAGGAAGGTTATGAAGCACCAACTCATTGAAGGTAGGGTCGTCGTTATCGAAGTGTAGGTCCCAAGAGCACAAGTAGTTGCCTCCAGGGGTAGACTAATAAGACTCTTATCTTTCTTTGAATACATGAGATTAGAGTTTTCCGTACAGTCGAAAGGGATTAGTATGTTAGACCAAGCGAGGTCACGACAAGTCTTGCATATACTCAGTTGCCTACGAAAGAATTTGATAGCCACCACACAATCTTCCTCATGAGGGGAAGAGGAAGACATTGCCACATTCCAGGCCACTTTGGTTTGACCATAGGGCATACTAGTAAGCTGAGGCAGAGGAATCATCATCTTGGTGTTTGATTTGGAATCAGTCATATGATTAAAAAGATCGTTGATATGTACATATTTATGATCGGACTATTCATATAAAAATCTCCATCCTTGTGAAGCTCCAATCAATTTTAAGTTAAATAGCTCTTGTGGAATTGTTTTTTCCAGGACTTGAACTTTTTCCCCCTTTGTCGGATGATAAAGATCCCAATGTAGTTGCGACCTTCTACCAAACCCAAAATAGCATTCCAAGCGCAGCAAAGTGCCAAACAAAGGTATGACTGTTGTAATGACTCGCTCAACCGAGTATAAATATCTTAAAGTTTCGATATTTCTGGCCGATAAGAGCCATTATCTCGATGATGGGTATTAAGGATAATGTATCACACATCGGGAATTCAATGGGTCATTAAGTAATATACAACGGGTTAAGACCAATCCACTTATCACCAATTGATTTTAAGTTGGAAGTCCATAGTAAACCCGAATCTAACACATTGAAAAAAAAAGTGTGTGTTGAGATTAACTGTGGTTGCATATGTTCAGGTACGCTCATGGTTCCTACTCATCTGTGTTAAATGGAATTGATTACAAAACAAAGAGGTTCATGGTGTTTAGTGAGGAGACTACTGAAGGAAAATTCATGTGTTACACAGAGGACATTGGAGATATGTGCATCTTCATTGCAAGTAACGAGGCTTTCTGCATCTTTGCTAGCTCATGCCCCGGCCTCAAACCTAGCACCATCAATTCTATGGGAAGTGGCTTTGGTTCTTATGATCTCACTACTGGAGAGACAAATCATTATAAAGCTCCCCACGGTGATATCACCACCCCTTACTGGCTTCCTCCAATTTCTATCTAGTCATACTATTACTGCCGCTTTTATTTTCTCTTAACCTGTATGGATTGCTAAGATCTAAACCATTCTTCTTCTTTTTCTTTTATCATTATTCATTTCTATTTTTAAGTGAAACCAAATATTTGAATCTAGGACGTTTTAATCTTTGACAGCTCGTATGGATTAAAAACGATATGCAATATAAGCAATACATGCGTCTCTACTTCTTATTTTGTTTTCTGATTCTCTGTAGTTTGACTCAGTCAAATTAAACGCGTATTCATAAGACCATGATTATCGGGAGATATTAGTGGATTTCTTAGGAAAGGAGCCCACCAAATTGTTAAAAAGTGGTTGCAAAATATGCTAACTAAGAGTCGCTTTTTGTTGTTTATTGCACTGTTCGCAGGGCCCACTGACACATAGCAGCCCGCGATTGGTTCAATTTTAATTTTTGTAATCAAACACAAAAAAATTAAGAAACCCTTATGGATTTTAGGGATAATTATGGCTTAATGTCGTTAGTAAAATAACAAACTCAGATTTACTGATATTTATGAGGAGAAAGCAAAAAGTAGAATCCGAATTTGTTCGCTGCACAAATAAAAAAAGAACTCGATTTTTTGTTACCATTTCAGTTTAATTTTCTTAATTTCTTTAATAATCGTATCACAAAAATGCACCAATAAAATACTAATACATCCATATCATTAAAAGAACTTTGGTAAGAGTGGCAAAGACCGTTGTGATTCTCATTTCGATTATCTTCTTTAGCATTGATTTTCTTTTCCGATGATATTACTATTACACTTTCTATTTTATTTTAATTTTAGTAGTTAAGATTTCATACTTAAATTAAGAAAATACAAAATTTTATACAATTCAATTACTTACATACAATATCATAAAATATTTTTTCAACTAATAAACAAATATGACACATTATATAATTGGTTATAAATGTTCAGTGACATTAAATTTTTACATATATAAATGAAAACTTCAATTAGTTTAAAACACAGTTGTTTTTTAAAAGTCAATTAGTATAAAATAGAGAAAGTATTTTCTTTATGGTAATCTAGACATAGCTGAACCTGAATGCGACTAATCTTCCGACGACCAATCTGCCAACAATATGCAAATTTGGTTGTTTTACGTAAAATTATGCAAATTTACCACACATATGGATAAATTTAAATATTAAATTTCGTATTTATAACGCATTAACGCTTGACAGTTTTTTGAATCCGCCATATACTACTATTAGTATTTACGAACTAATTAACGCTGTCCATATATTTTAATTTTTTATAAGGAGCACGAATGAATTCCTATCAGATTATTATTATTAGCTCTTTTTAATGTGAGGTTGATATTCTCCTTGATGTTAAATGTTATAGAAGTTTACTGGAGTGAAGTTCTACAAAAAACATTTTCTATATATGTGGCAGAAAATATCTTGACTCTGTTGCAAAATTATTTGCATTTGCATGACACACCAGATCTACTCTATCAAAATAGACTTCTAAATTTATTTATCATTGAGAAGTTGTCATTTAGTTTTCGGACGGTTTCAAATTTGGTAATGTATTACATAATTTATGGTACTATTTAACTAAAAACATATATTTATAATTATCTATGTTACTCAATTATCTATTTACATTCATAATCTTTCATATCTTAACTAAATATAACAACTTCAACAGAATATAGTAATCAAAATATGTTATAATTATAAACAAGGTAATCAAAATATACTTTCGATTTAAAAAAATGAAAATCGAAATTACAAAAAAAATAGAAATCAAGATATTTTTAGTTATATATAATTTTTAATATACAAAAAAAATATACCCGCCCTTTCAAGCGGATCAAAATCTAGTCTTTAGCTTTAAAATTCCCACACAATCCATATGAATCACATTTTACTAAATTCTAACGATTTATCAAAAATTATTGGTTCTGGTTAGAAACACTCCCAGAACATCACAATATATAACAACATATTAGAGCTAAAAACTACGAAACGAATTTCTTTTTTTTTGTCTAACACAAAGTTAGAAGATATTGTATCATTATAGTTTTATCATAATAACTGTATCTAAATGACATTTAAAAAAAATGTTTAAAAATGGCGATTTTCAAAATAATATCGAAAATAACAAAATCACAGCAGTATCAAAGAATAACTCCACCATGTAGTGGCTTCATCCTTCATCAGTAAAAGCTATCCGCTTGCCTTTGACCAAAACGTCAACGTAATCAATGCTAATACAAAAATTTAAAGCATTTAATCCAATTTAACAGACTAATAAAAAATAATTTACGGTACTTTATTAATATAATTAATTAAAAATATCAGGAGTAGTGCAAATGCAACCAAGTGACCATCTATTTAAACACTTCCCATGCACACCATTTCATATCTTCATCAACACTCAAACACTTCTCTTTGCTCTCTCTCACTCACAAACTTTCTCTCTTCTCTCACTACTAAAATGTCTCCAGAAGCTTACGTTATGTTCTTCAACTCTCTCAACCTGGTCACCTTCCAAACCTTTGCTTGGCTTTCTCTCTTCATAGCCACAGTTGCTTTCTTTCTCTCACCAGGTGGCCTCGCATGGGCCTGGACCAGGTCGTCCAAGACTAGGGTATCGATTCCTGGTCCATCTGGTTCTCTTTCCGTCTTCTCCGGATCCAACCCTCACCGAGTTCTAGCCGCGCTTGCCCAACGCTTTAAGGCCTCTTCTTTGATGGCGTTCTCCGTTGGGTTTTCACGTTTTGTCATCTCTAGTGAACCGGACACGGCTAAAGAGATTCTAAACAGCTCTGCTTTTGCTGACCGGCCGGTTAAGGAGTCAGCTTACGAGCTTCTCTTCCACCGTGCCATGGGGTTCGCACCCTATGGTGAGTACTGGAGGAACCTGAGGAGAATCGCTTCAACGCATCTTTTTAGTCCAAGAAGAATCGCCAGTTTTGAACGTGTTAGGGTTGGAATTGGTATGAAGATAGTGAACAAGATCAAGAGCGATTGTGGTGGTGAAGTTGAAGTGAAGAAGGTGATTCACTTTGGTTCGTTGAATAATGTAATGGCGACTGTGTTTGGTGAGAGCTATGACTTTGATGAAGTTAATGGTGATGGATGTTTACTTGAGAGGCTGGTGAGTGAAGGCTATGAGTTGCTTGGGATGTTTAACTGGAGTGATCACTTTGGTCTTCTTCGTTGGTTTGACTTCCAAGGAGTGAGGAAGAGGTGTAGAGCTTTGGTCTCTCAAGTCAACACTTTTGTCGGTGGAATAATTGAGAAACACAAGATGAAGACGGGCAACAATCTCAATGGAGAGGAAAATGACTTTGTTGATGTCTTGCTTGGCTTGCAAAAGGATGAAAAGTTGTCTGATTCCGACATGATTGCTGTTCTTTGGGTAAGTTCTTTTACTAAATATTTGGTTTTGAGGATAAAATTTCAACTTTTAATATGTGTTTTTAATATATGTTATTTAAAATTTTAAATATTTTTATGTGTTATTTTTTAGGAAATGATATTTAGAGGGACAGATACAGTTGCAATTCTAGTGGAATGGGTACTTGCAAGAATGGTATTGCATCAAGACATTCAAGCAAAACTCTTTAAAGAGATAGCTTCCGTTACAAGTAACAACACTAGATCCTTGTCTGATTCCGACATCTCAAAACTGCCGTACCTTCAAGCTATTGTCAAAGAAACCCTAAGGCTCCACCCACCTGGCCCTCTCCTCTCTTGGGCCCGTCTGGCTATCCACGATGTCAACGTAGGTCCCAACCTTGTCCCTGCAGGAACCATAGCTATGGTCAACATGTGGTCCATCACACATGACGCCAAAATCTGGACCGACCCTGAAGAGTTTAAGCCTGAGAGGTTTATTGAAGGTGAGGATGTAAGCATCATGGGAGCGGATCTTAGGTTGGCTCCATTCGGGTCAGGTCGTCGGGTTTGCCCGGGTAAAGCAATGGGTTTAGCCACTGTTCATCTCTGGGTTGGTCAGTTGATTCAGAATTTCGAATGGGTTAAGGGTTCTTGTGATGTGGATCTCACTGAGGTTCTCAAGCTGTCTATGGAGATGAAGAAGCCGTTGAAGTGCAAGGCTGTTCCAAGGACTGTTTGTTTTGGTTGATGGATTGGATTATCTGTTTGTATCGGGTCGGGTACTTGTTTAATGACTACTACGGGTAGTCTCTTTTTAATAATTAATAACTTTGTGTCGGAAGTTAGGGTTTTGGCACGTTGTTGATCTTCTCTAGGGTTTTGGTGTTTGCCTTCATGTACCGTATCGTATCCCGTTGTAGCTTTGGCTTATGCAATATGAATTATCGTACTATTTACTAGCAAATATCTCGTATTACTGTAAATTTTAATTCTGTTCCCTCTCGTTCTATAAATTAATCAATTATGCCTAATAATCTAGTTAATAGTTTATATCGTGGGAGGGGAATTGAAAACCCATGTGCTATCTTATCCATATGCAACGAGTCACAGTAAGGTATTTAAATATATTTTTTTGATAAAGGTAATTAAAATTTTCAACTAACACATTCATCAACATTGAATTTGGCTGGCATGCATAGAATTGTCGCTTTCGCAATTGAGTTGGGTCGCATCACGGTCGTCGCATGCATATAAACCGTGGTAAATAGCATGGCTAGGAGTCGGATATCATAAGTGACTATGAAGATCTAAGTGATGAGCTTATTCTCAATGTGGTCATGCGAGAGACTATGAAGATCTAAGTGATGTAAATGTAAATTTTCTTTTCCTGGTCTAGTACAGTACTAATTATGTAGCTATTATGTCACATTTTAATGAGAACATTAAAATACAGAGATAAGATTTTTTCATATTTACGAGTCATATGAAAAGTTGAGTTTTGCTAGTTTTGCTATAAGGGAAAATATCCGTTGAAAATATCAGTTGAAAATATCAGTTGTTCATGTGTTAGCATGTTAAACAAGATGATCCAGATCTAACATGTGAGCAAATCATTGGATATTGGGATACTTAGCGTACTATAATATTTTCATAAAAGGTACTATAATATGATAGTAGCTTGATGAGCAAACTGATTTTCTCTTCTTACACATGCTCATCCATCATTACGACGTGATGAAAATTTCCAATTTCAAAGTGTGAGATATCAAATAAAATCTCACATTGTAAATTTAGATAAGAAGTGTATATTTTATAAAAAAGAAATTCAATTATGATTAGTACGAGGTCTTTTGGGAAGGAAATTAAAAATAAATTCATGTCGGCTTCCAATATAGACACTATCGTATTAATTGGACAATAAAGATTTGGACATGAGCTTTTACAATCTCAATAATTGGTAACAGAACGGTATGACGACGATTTGCAAAAAGACCAAAATATTTTTCAAATAGGAATGAAATCCTTCAAGTTGAAAGAGGAGGTTTGTGGCAAAAATTAGTAAGGAAATCATGGACATGTGATGTTGTGGGAGAAACATTCTCAAAAAAACATGCGATTACTGGTACAAGGCGGTGCCAAGATGATTCGTTGAAGGAAAAACATACGAGATGAATGTGATCCTTAGATTAAGGGGGAAAATGTAAAATATCAAACAAAGTCATATATTGAAAGTTTAGATAAAAAAATATCTATAATATATAAACATAAGTCCAATCAGATTAGTACGAGGTTTTTTGGGAATAAAACCAAAAGTAAATCCATGCGGACTTGATTCTTAAGTCCAAAATGGATAATATCATATTAATCGGATGATAAAGAGTTGAACGTGAGCTTTCACACTTCCAACAAAAGTTGGGAGAAAACCAAACGATTTATCGCTTACCATTTATCAATTGTCTTGAATCTATATACAAAAATCATAAAATATATTTCATTTTTTGGCTCATAAAGATTTTCCAGTGTTAACAGTAGTGTCTTTAACCCACTAACAAAAAAAAAACAAAGAACTCTTTAGTTGACGCTATATACCTTTTATCGCTTCATTTTACTTAATATGGTTCTTAGGTTATAGAGTGAATTAATTGGTGTAAGATCATTTCTAAATGTAAAATTTCATTTTTCTTCAAAATAACGTAATTTTATAATTAAATTGAATTTTATTTCAATTTATTTTGTTTTGGTATAAAAATAAAATAGCAAACAAAAAATAAAATTATTCTATTTATAAAATAAATTTACTTTTACTTTATATTATGGATCGAAAATAGATTAAGATTGGAACTTTTTTTATTTCAAATTTTATTTTAAAGTGAAATTTGGAATTAGGTTAAAGATGCTCTAAGTGATTAAATAAGTAGTCTAAATTGCTAATCAATCGGTATCTAAGTAGGTGATTATGATTGGAATTATCAGTTAGTACTATTAGTTTCGCACTTGATGTTTGTGTACCTATCTCGATGTGAAAAGTGATAATTTAATTATACAGTTAGTATCACTTATTGATGACATATCATGTCTTCAATTAGACTGTGATTATTGTATGACCTTCACTATATACAAATGAAATTTATTTATAAATAACCCAAATATCATTTTGATATAGTTGAGTGTAGTGATACTGAAATACCAGATTTTCAATTTTATATAGAAAATTAAATATAAATATGTAATAGAGGGATAAAAAAATTATTTATTTAATCTCAAGTTTGAATTCGTATTCTCTTTCACATCTACTATTATATCAACCACTTAATTAGACGTTAGAGCATGATTAACCCTAAAACCCTATTTGGAATTCTAATATTTTTTTGTTTGATTTAAAAAATTAAAAATTAAAAATGAACCAATTGTGGGTCGCCACGTGTCAGTGGGCCCCGCGAACAGTGAAAGAACTAAGGCAAAATCATCTCTTAATTAGGAGGTTTTGGCAATGTTTCTTAGGGTTTTGGTTTCCCCACTTTTAAAAAGCCCTTAAATTACTATGTTATTGATGCTCTTAAAGCATGATTTTCCAGGGTTTTTTAAAGTGGGTTTCTTACGAAAAGTTAAGAAACTGCTTCTTAGTTTTCTTAAGGAAAGTTAAGAAACTGTTTCTTACTTAGAGTATCTTTATCCTAGCACCCCCACTTGGGGTGCTTATTTTTTTTCTTTTTTTTGATTTTTTTTTTAAAAAAAAATTAAAAAGTAACCAATCGCGGGCCGCCACGTGTCAGTGGGGCCCGCGAATAGTGCAAGATATGATGCTTAGGGGGTGCTTATTTAGGCAATTTAGGAGCTGGTGCTTAGAGAGTGCTTAGGTTTTTGGTGGGCCCCACACGCTAAGCACCCCTCTAAGCACCCCGGATAAAGGTGCTCTTAAGGGTTTTAAGAAACAATTTCTTAACTTTCCTTAAGAAAACTAAGAAACAATTTCTTAACTTTCCTTAAGAAAACTAAGAAATAATTTCTTAACTTTTCCTAAGAAACCCACTTTAAAAAACTCTGGATAATCATGGTCTTAGACCATCTTTAACGCAGGTCCTAAGGGGGGTTATTAACAAAAATTTGGCATTTAATTAAATGAAAAAGGAAGAAAATAAAAGTTATTGATCCTTAATAGGGGTGTTTTGAAATTGATTATTAACTTGAGTTTCAAGACACGTGTCCACACCACATTGAAAGTGTTTTTTCTAATTTTTTTTGGTCTCTCTCTCTCTCTCTCTCTCTCTCGAGAGAGAGAGAGAGAGAGTCATTCCTCGTCTTCTCCGCTTCCTTTGATCGAAGACGACGATCGATAGAAACCCACCACCAATCCTCCACCTCAGATCCTCCGTCGTCGTTCTCCACGCTCTCGTCTTCTCCGTGACAGAGGAAGAATCGAAACCCACCACCGATCGAAACCGACAACCGATCAAAACCCACCACCGATCCAAACCCACCACCAATCCAAACCCACCACCGATCCAAACCCACAACCGATCGAAACCCACCACCGATCGAAACCCACCACCGATCCTCCGTCTTGTCTCGTTTCGATCCTCTGTCTTCTCTTCTCTTCTTCGCCTGGAAAAGGATCAAAACCCACCAAAGACGACAACTGTCTCGATCCTGATGGCGTCTCCTCCGTCTTCTCTCCTCTTCTCCGTCAGAAGAAGGATCCAATCTGACCACATACGACGACTCTCTGGGTCTTGTCGGCGTCTCCTCTGTGGCTTCTCGTCTTCTCCGTAGAAGAACGATGCAAACCCACCACGGACGACGAGTCTGTCGCTCCTCACGACGTCTCCACCGTCGGTCTCCCATGTAATTAACTTTCTCACCTCATCCTTTGGCTTTGAATTTCATTCATCTGTATTGTTAAATTAATTAAGATTGGTTAATACTTGTTTGTGTAGAATCAGATATTCGTTTGTGTAGTTTGTGTTTTGAGTCTTCCTCTTACCTTCCTCATTCATCCGTATTGTTAAAGTATGTGTTTTTAGTTTGAGATGTGATTGAATCTTTTCAATGTTAGCTTTCATGAATGGATAAACAATTGGTCATGGAACATAATCTGATAAATTAGTTTGGAATGTGTATATTGATGTTCCTCATTAACCTGCATTCTTTTGTGTTTTCTGTTATATTCTGTGACCAAGCACAAGCTATTAATGGAGCAAGCAAGGCGTGGTTTAGGATATGGTCTACGACAGTGACAACAGCTGAGTATCAAGAGGTAACTAAACTTAATTCTTGATTGAGGTGGTTAGTGAGTGTAATAAATGGTTGTGATGAATGCTTGTTAGCTTTAGGATGAATGCTTGTTAGCTTTAGGATGAATGCTTGTGATCAATGCTTGTTAGGAAATGGTTACTTAATAAATAAGTTAGATACATGTCAAGTCAGGGTAATTATACTCGACGAAAACATCTTCTTCTATTTCCATCTATAAAAACCGTGTGGTTTCTCTCTTTGATTAATCACTGCTTGTAACAACAAAACACCTCTTGAAACACATATATCTTCCTTCTCTATTGTCTGAAAATTTAAGGTATGGATTCTACGAATCCATTTAGTCACTCCCCCAAATTTATTGACCTGTTGAACAGTCAACAACATCCATTCCTTCCTGAACCCACTCCCTATCCGAGTTTTTTCCCATGTTGGTGAGCTCGGCTCATCACAAGTCCCTGAAACTGTGAGCTTTGGTGAAGAGTCACCTACTCTGCGCAAAGAAAGGAAGAAGTGGACTCCCTCTGATGATCTAGTGCTAATTAGCGCCTGGCTAAACACCATCAAGAATCTTGTGGTCAGCAACGAGAAGAAAGCTGGAGCCTATTGGAAGCGCATTGCTGCTTACTATGCAGCAAGTCCAAAGGTGGAAAGAGGTGAAGAGAGGGAACCAATTCAGTGTAAACAAAGATGGCAAAAGATGAATGATCTTGTATGCAAGTTATGTGGTTGTTATGCCGCTGCAACAAGACAAAAAATATCAGGTGAGAGTGAGAGTGATGTTGTCAAAGTGGCACACAATATCTTCTTCAATGATCACAAGATCAAGTTTAACCTCCACCATGCTTGGGAGGAGCTAAGGCACGACCAGAAATGGTGTGAAGCTGCTACTAGCAAGATTGATGGAAAGAAGAGAAATTGTGATGAAGGAGCTCAATCAGAAAGCTCTTAAGAAACTTCCAGACTCGGTGAGGAACCAACCACTCGTCCTCCTGGTGTTAAGGCAGCAAAAAGAGCATCTGGAAAGAGAACTACAGACGATGTCAAAGCTGTGTCCGAGTTTCAGACCATGTGGGCTATTAAGGAGAAGGATTTGGCCGTGAAATAGATACTTTCAAAGATGACTTTGCTAGACAGTCTCATTTCGAAAAAGAGACGCTTTCTGAAGCTGAAGAAGCTCTAAAACAGAAGTTAATAACAGAGATGCTGAGTAATTAGCATGTTTCCTAAGTTTTATGTTCTATTTTCCTAAGTTTCATGTGCTGTTATCCTATGTTTTCATGTTCTGTTTCATGTGTTGTTATCTTATATTTTCATGTCATGTTCTTGTTTCGGTTTCTTGTATCTGTTTTCATGTTAAATGTGATCAGTTTCATGTTCAGTGTGATCTGTTTCTTCTTCTTGTCCATTGATTAATGTTGTTTGTTCCTCATTTGTTTTAGGTTTCATCCTCTTCAGTAGCTTGTCACCGAGTATGAAGAGAAAGGGTAATGGGATCAAAGCTGGTTGTAGTTGTATCTTCAGTAGCTTGTGTCACGAGTAATAGGGTCTAGTGTGTGTTTTGTATGTTTGTGTCACAAGTAGTGTAATTGTTTTGTAAGTTTGTGTCTGTATGTGTCATAGGACAAGTGTATGTTTGTGTCACGAGTCTAATGTGTAATAGGGTCTAGTGTGTGTTTTGTATGTTTGTGTCACAAGTTTGTCTGACCAAACACAAATCAAAGCACGAGTTTGTATTGCTTTATATAAGAGAAACATTCACCAAGCAAAAGTTCATTCACCAAGCAAATATTGTTCTCTTCTTCTCCCCAACCAACTATTGCTCATAAACACTCTTAAAACACTTATAAAAAATTAGTTACAAGACTCCTTTATCAAAAAAACTTATAAAACACTTTCTTGGTTTTGATCACATATATGGCTTCTTCTTCTCAACACAATTTTGAGGGAGTAGATGATGAAAATTTTGATCAACATTTTGATCAAACTTTCGAGAATTTGTCTATTGATCACGAAGAAGGAAGGAAAAGAAGGAAAAAACGCATTCATATCGAAAGAAATCGTAAGAAGGCGATGTAGGTTTATGGAATGATTATTTCAGTGAAACTCCTACTTATCCTGAAAATCTTTCCCGACGACGATTTAGAATGAACAAGTCATTTTTCATACGTATTGTTGACCGACTCTCCAATGAAGTTGAATTCTTTCGACAAAAGCAGGATGCTCTCAGCAGGCGTAGTCTCTCTCCATTTCAGAAGTGCACAACAGCCATTCGTGTCTTGGCATATGGTACTGCGGCTGATGCTGTTGACGAATACCTTCGACTCGGTGAAACTACTACTCGTTCATGTGGGGAATATTTTTTGGAAGGAATAATATATTTATTCGGCGATGAGTGCCTAAGAAGACCAACATCTACTTGATATTGGTGAGTATCGTGGATTTCCGGAATGATAGGAAGCATTGATTGTATGCATTAGGAGTGGAAGAATTGTCCCACCGCTTGGAAAGGTCAATATTCCCGTGGTTCGGGAAAACCCACAATCGTTTTAGAGGCGGTCGCTTCATATGATCTATGGATATGACATGCTTTTTTAGACCTCCATGTACCTTAAATGATATAAATGTTCTTGATCGCTCACCCGTTTTTGATGATATAATAAAAGGTCACGCACCGCAAGTCACTTACTCGGTCAATGGAATAGAGTATAATTTGGCTTACTATCTCACCGATGGTATTTATCCAAAGTGTGCAATTTTTATCTAATCTATTCCAATACCACAAGGACCGAAAGCGGTTTTATTTGCTCAACATCAAAAAGATGTCCGAAAAGATGTTGAGCGTGCTTTTGGAGTCTTGCAAGCTCGCTTCGCGATTGTTAAAAATCCAACACTTTTTGGGGATAAAATCAAAATTGGGAAGATTATGAGAGCATGCATCATACTCCATAATATGATAGTAGAAGACGAACGAGATGGATATACTCAATTTGACGTTTCCGAGTTCGTACAAGAAGAAAACAATAGAATTTCACATATCGATCTCACGTATTCTACATATATCCCGACAAATATCGGCAATATGATGGGTGCTCGAAAGAAAATTTGTGATAAACAAATGCATCAACAACTCAAAGCTGATTTGTTGAACATTTGTTGAGTAAATTTGGACGTGATGAAGACAACAACTGAGTTCGTAATGTTTTTTTTTCAAATTATTCTCGTTTATTTTATTAATCCTTGTATTTTTTTTTAATCTATGTTTCAAATGTTCACTTTTACTATATTTTATGTAATAAATTTTATGTAATAAATAATTTTATTTTTAAAAAAAAAATTAAGAATCCCTAATTAAGAAACCACCATTGAACCACATTTTCTTTAGAGTTTCTTACCATAAAAGTACAATTAATTAATTAAATAATGATTAAAAAAACCAAAAGGGATAATAGGGTTAATGTTGCTCTTAGACCATGTTTATCAGCGTCTCTTAGAATGAGGTTCTTAACTTAATTTGACATTTTTTTTTTTTTTTTTAATTTTTTTTGTTAAGAGACGGTTCTTAAGACTTTTATTTAAGAGACGTCTCTTAGGTTTTCTTAGTTAAAAGTTAAGAAACGTATTTTAGAAAAGTTAAGAACCTCTGCTAAGAGACCCCCAATGTACATGCTCTTAGGTCTCAGTCACGTATAATCCCTCAACTTCTCTTTATCGTTGTTTTCTTTTTGTTCGTGTGAATTGTCGCGTTAGTAACCACATATTCAAAGGTACAAAAAGTAGACTCAAAATATGCTAAAATCTATACTAATAAAAGGGAGCTTTTGAGGCTCCATAGAGCATCCACATAAGCGTAAAAACTTTCTTCCGAAAGAAGCCACGTGGCAGTAAAAAAAAAAGTAAGTATACAATATAAAAATAAATAATAAATAAATATATAATATAAAAATAGAAATAATACATTAAACATCTATCTGGAAAATGTATAGTAAAATAAATAATAAGTAAATATATAATATAAGAAATCATCATTTTAATTTATTATTTCTCTAAATGTTAATATTTCCAAAACTGTTTATCATCTTAATTTATTATTTTAAAAAATATGTTAAAGTTTCCAAAAAAATACTTTGGAAAAAATGAAATTAGTAGTAAATATACCATATAAGTTAAACTAACAAAAATAATATTAACATTTTACAGTTTACATAAAAATGGAAACTATAATAGTAAAATGGAAAATTAAAATCAAAATATTAACAAAAAGTTATGTCTTCTTAAATATAATAAATCCAAAATACACTTTATACCAAATTAAAATGGCAAATTAATATTGAAATGGTAAACACGAAATTAATAGTAAATATTTAATATAAGTTATAATAACAAAATAAATATTAACATTCTACAACTTACATAAAAATGGAAACTATAATAGTAGAATGGAAAATTAAAAGCAAAATATTAACAAAAAAGTTATGTCTTAAATATAATAAATTAAAAATACACTTTATGCCAAAATAAAATGGTAAATCAATATTGAAATAGTTAAATTAACAAAAAGAAAATCATGAAAATTTCTGATATATAGAGCATTGGTGTGATTATATATAGTTGTCTAAATTTTTGGGATTATTTTTATGAGTTGACATGGATAGGTAGGTGTGGAGATCGCATACATGTTCTTTCTTCTGGATTTCTACCATTATTTCGACAGAATAAAAGCTTCTGTAAATGCAACTCCCAGGCTGTGGTCAAATATATATAAATTGTATGAAACAAACCAAAAAGTTTAAGCTGATATAGTCTCAACTATATATGTTTTAGAAAGGGAAGGTTTTTAACTGTTGTTTTTTTTGTGAACTCTCAGATGACAGGAATGTTTGTCTCAGAGTAAAACTTGATTGCAGCTATGAGTAAAAATAGAGGTTACCTGTGTAGTAGCGAGTGTTTGTTAGTTGAAGCCAGTAACTGGGATGTGGCATACCAATATTATATTATTATAGAAAACAGTGGTGATCTATATATTATCATGTGTGAGACAGCTGAACAGAGCTCCAAATATTTCGGGATCCAACGTTGTTACAACCATTACAGACTTAGTTCTCTCTCCTGAGATCAGATGACCTCTAAAAGTTGTGGCTGCGTCATTCAATAAATACAAGTAGAGGACGGCAGAACTGTAGGTGGAGGGTGGTTAGATTTTAGATAGAATAATTAAAAACATTATCATGGCAACATTGGAATGGTGAGTATGGGGCTTACATGTTAAGAAGAAACCGGATGGGAAGACGGGTCGTGGAGGTGGTGTTGTTTCAAAACGGTTTTGTCCCACAACATCTGTGATCTGTCGGTTTGAAAAGGGAGTGAATGCGGAGATTCGAGTATAAATGTAGGTCGATATTGGAAAGGCCTTCCAGCGAAGACCGTCCAAGCAGGGCTTCCTGTGAAGACCGTCCAAGCCGAAGATCATCAAACGTGGCAAAGTGAATAGCAGCAGAGATAACATCACCAGAAAAAAAAAATTGGCCAGAGCGTTAATAACTTCGACGTGGAATCAGATGTGGGTTGGTCTACTGGGGGATTCCACTATTTATTTTGGTTTCGCTGAGTTACGTTATCAAACGCTTGAGCTGTTGGATTTATTTGACAATTAATAATCAAAGAAGGGGCATGAGAATCAATGAATGAAAACGAAGACACTCTTCAGTGTAGAAGCTCACTATGTGACGGTTTGTAGTCAGACGGTTAGTGAGCTTACAAAACAAGTTAAGTATTATACCATAGATAAACTTTTATGTTATTCAAATAAAAATAGATAAAATTTAGAAGTACTTATAGTGGTAGATAGGAGTTTTCTTTTCATAGAATTATATAAGAGTTTATATGCATAGAAAAGTCTATAAAATATTTAAAGTTTAAAATTTTGTATTTTATTAAAAATCTAAATACGTTAACAATAGTAATTTCTACTTTCATAATATATATATATACAAGCAACTATGTGATTTTCTAATAGTTATTTTTTAACATTTCGTGTAACGCGAATGTAAAATCTAATAAATCATTAAACAACCAATCAAAATATAAAAGTCATTGTTTTAGTTTACTATTTTCAAAAATATGTATATTTCTAAAAATTGTTTTTTAAATTAATAGAAGTCCATATAAAATAAGGTATAGTGTACAAAAAAAACTGATTTACATAGATACTGAATTCTGGAAAATAAGCATAAAACTAAGTAAAATAAAAAGAAAAAAGAAAATAAGAATACAAAGTTTTTTAATACAATGACATATAGGTTAAAACACATATATAGTTATAAATGTGGAGGTTATATAATAATGAAATATACACGTAAAATTAAAAATATCAACAAAACATACCAAATCACCACCAATGTAAAATCGAATATAAAATTTTCAAACTGAAAAAAAGTTTATTCAAAATTGAAAAAAAAATATCAAACAACGTTATAAGATGGATGAAGACAGTCTAATAAGACTCACCAAGTAGGTTAGTCGAAATTCTAATAAAAATTAGAAAATAAATTATAGTCTCAACAGCAAAATAAGAAATGATAGGAAGAAGAGGCAATAGACATTCGATAGGAAGAAGAGGCAATAGACATTCGATAGGAAGAAGAGGCAATAGACATTCATCAACATGACTATATACTATTTAATGATACTAACAACAAAGTAATAATAATAAAATGTTACAACTTGCTAATAGTTGGGAAAAAAATCAAAATTACAATGAATATGCACAACAAAATAAATATATAACAATCACATATGTATTGTATAAATTTACTAAGTAAAAAAGAAAAGTTAAATATTATGCATATTGCAGATACAAAGATAAGTAAAATGTTTAATAAATTTATTTATAATAGTATAAACATGATTTATATGCATTGAGTGATCTATAAAATAAGTAAAAGTAAAAAAAAGTATTTATTGACAATATAATATGATATAAACATAATTTATGAATTTGTTAATACACACAAATATGTATTACATAGTAATTATTTGAAAAGACTAAAATTTTATAAATAAACATAAAATAAATACGAAACAACATACTGTAATTAAATACATTTTGATAAAAATAAAATTATATAATCATCTCTATTATAACTTATTAATATAGACAAACTTCGTGGCTCATGTATTTGTTATTTTAGTTTAATTTTCTTTGATTTCAAATTACTTTTTCTTGGCCCAATTGATTTTAAATATGTAAAATTATATAAACCCAAATATATTTAATGTTCTGTATTATATTTTTAATTAAATAACTTTAATTTACTAATAGTAATATTATTCTTAGAATATAGTTTTTATAAAGCTTTCAAATATATTTTAAAGAACATTATAGGTGATGAATTTAAATAACTTTAATTTACTTAGTTTTTTTTAAAACATAGTAAGTTATCAATATCAATGATGGAGTTCGTGAATATAAGCATGAATACAAAAAACTATTTTAAATATTTGATTTTTAAGATAATAAATTTCAGCTTTTATTCAGTTATTCAATATATAATATCTTACATTATTTTCTTAAAAAAATTATACATAATATATATATATATATATATATATGTATATATATATATAAATTAATCTTCCAAACTTAGATTATTATGTTATATATATATAATGTTGTTAAATAAAAATATTTTAAGCAAAAAAAATTAAATAAAAACAACAAATGGTTATTAACATATAATGATATAATATATATTATACTATCATTTGACATATATTAAATATGTTTGATATATCATTATTTTCTACTTCCAGAAAATAATAAATAATTAAGTATCAATATCATTTATGTTAACCATACGAACAATACATATTCAAACATAACAAAAAATGCTCACTTAAACATTACAATATAATAATTTTAATCTGAAAACATACAATTCAAAATATAATGTTCAAAACAAAAGTTATATACTTTATATTTGAAAATCATAGAATTTCCGCGCGTAGCGCGGATTAATCCCTAGTGACGTAGAAAAATAACGAAACAGAAAATACAACCATCACAATTCGACATATTCCTTTCCTGGTTCCTCTCCTTAGTTTTTTTCCCAAGAATATTGTTTGTCCGATAGGAACTCAACACGATTTTAAAGTTTACATTAAAGTTAATACTTATCGACATAAATATTTAACGTATATATGAACTAGAAATTGGTATTTTTGACAATTTTCTTAGAGTTTATAACTCATTTGTATTACTATACTTCAAGATCGTATCTTCGACGTTCCTCTTTTTTGTTCATGAATCTTCTATGACTGATTAACTATTCATTTTCCATAACAAAAAGAATTCCTTTAGTGTGAAATTACCAACTCATGGGGAATTAAAATATAACCAAAGGATCATGTTTTGGCTATATTGATGTCTTTTTGGTTCTGTCTTGACTTGGTGAGTCAGGACTCGGTGACTTGTCTCGCCTCTGGACTGTGTTTGTCTTTCAAAGGAGACGGCATTTTTTCTCTGTCGACGTGTGCTCAGGCTCAACGGAGGTCGTGTGGCTGCGGTTGGTCTGAGGGTCTTGTGCGTGCAGCTTAAGGGTTGGGATCTCCTCTGTCGTCTATGGCAGAGCTATCCTCTTCTCCAGCGGTTGCTTTTCTTTTAACCATCCGATTCATGTTCTAGTTCAAGGCAGAGCTCGTGCCATTTCGCAGATGGCTAAGGAGCTTCACAGGTTTGCTTCATTTGCTTCCCCTTGTGTCTCCAGCGAAGTGAAGTCCTGAAGCGCATAGAAGACTGGATGGGATTCTCCCATTCAGACTAGGGCGGCGTTTGGAAATCGTGCTCGAGTCAGCCGGTTGCTTTCGTCGAGGAGACCTGGCTGCGAGTTGACCATCCCAATGTCAAGATGCCTCCTTGGGTGTTTGGCAGGTTAATTCACATATTTTTGCAGGACCTGGTAACCTTGTTGATAGGAATGTCGTTACCGCAACCTGTCTTTGCCGTGGGATGACAATCGCTAAGTGTTCTCATCGGGATCTTGGCGATTACTCATTCCCTGCCGGGGCTTGGTGAGTACGGAGGCTCTCATAAGGTTTGCTTTCTCCCTCTCTCCATTACCTTCGGTGTCTAGAGCGTAATGTCAATGAAGATTGCGAGCTTGAAGAGATCGTCATGAACTAGCTACTCTGATGATGTCATGGAAGAGTCACCGGCAACCGAGGCAACAAAGTGAATGTCACATTTCTGTGATCAACATCAACGGTAGAGAACAAGGATTGATTTTCTAAGGATGACAAAGTGATTTAGTGGAACGTGCTGGTGTGGTGGTTGAGCGAAGCTAGATTTGCTAAGTTTTGAATTAGATTGTTTTGTTCGATTTAAACTTGTAATTGTCATTTGAATTCCCGATCTTTGGGTAGATTAATATAAGTATTTAAAAAATAATATATATCAGTAGAAAACATATAGTTATTAACTATGTACATAACTACTAGGCTTATATAGCGTTCCTAGTTTGTTTTATAAGATAAATGCGGCTTATAATTTGTACTTAAAAGTTAAGTACACTGTACATACTTGGATAAGTTCATGTAAATGGTAATTCATCCATTATATGTTTGTTTATTGTTTCATGTGTTTGATAGTTCTTCAACGTAATCACATTATAAATAAAACTAAAATACTTAGATCAAGTCATCATAGAGATAAAGATAAATGAATTGGAAGGTTGGGAACGGTGGCATATCCTTATTATTTTTCAAATCATTGAAAGATTGAAGTTAAAGACTATTTGTTACCTTCAACTAAGGATTAATAAGCTTTAATAAAGGAGGGTAGCTAGGGTTTTTATGCTTTTGGAAAAGAAAAAGAGGTTTACCTTTTATGATAAATAAAAGCAGATATACTGTAATCAGTTCAACATGCTTGAACATGATTGTTTCAGCTGTATTGTATTCCAATTCGATAATAGCGTTATTTAGGAGGCGCCGATTCACAAAAAGTTAGATTTGGAAATATAGTACATTTTACGTAAGCGGTCGCTTGTCACAACTTGTCAACTTACATGTATAATTAACAGCTGATATCGTAGATGAAAACATTTTTATTTGAAACTGCTAAACATCTCAGGAACAATATATAAAATAACCATGTATACCACGTCTTAGGCCATTCGCTGCAGTATAATTTAAAGAGTCTCTATAATTAAAAAACAGAAAAGCATGAGAGCTAATAACTATGTTATATAAAACGGAAGCATAACTGTATGGAAGCGTAAAAACGAGATTTTAAAAAAAAAAAAATAGGAAGCGGAAACGGATTAGAATCGCATATCCAAAAAAATATATATATTAAATTATAAAATATATAACTAAAAATTATATGATTCAATATTAATTTTAATATTTTCATATTTCTATTTTCTCTATGTTAGTAATTTTAAAGTTTAGATTTTATATAAAACAAAACATATGATTTCTATTTTATTTATTTATAATATTGTATGTTTTTAAATAGAAACGTGATTCTAAAATGAAATTGTAAACTTTTATCATATTTTTAAATAAGATATTTTAAAAATATTTTGGAAGCGAGATTTCGTAAGCTTTGCCACAAGTTTCTTATTCCAGTTTTGAAATAGAAAGCGGACGTCCGACGAATCTTCCGTGCAACCTAGGCTAATAAAGAATACAGTAGAATCGACTTTGGAAGAAGATACTATTATACACACTTAAAAAACATTTCTCCACCTGTTAACTTTTCAATGGTTAATATATTTTTTAAACATTAAAAGTTAATTGTCAAAATAAATTATATTATAAACATACAAAAAAATCTTTGTCCGAGAGCTTGTCCACTAATGATGCTCTTAGGATTTAGATCACCAATATATATATAACTGTACACTAGTCAGAATTTCCGAAATAAGTGCAAGTTGCTTTCCTTCCTGTCTCTTTCTTTCTTTACTTCTTTCATATTCCCTTGAATCGATTTTTCGAGTCCTTTACTATAGATATGACTGATTCACCAGCAAACCGACTGGAACCAAAGAATCGATGTTAGACACATGAATTGAAAAGGATAATTATGCGTTTGCAATACTTAAGCTTTTTAGAAGATTCACTACTTTATTTAATCGTTGGACGCTCGCTTAATATTTAGGTATTTAGGTAATATCTAGAATATATTTGTCACAATGATGGTTCTCCCCTCATATACTAACCACACTTATTTGGTTTGTTATGTCTAGTCTATTTGTTATACTGCTTGTTTAGAGGTCATCATTCAAACTTGACTTATTTCAATATAACTGTATGTTTAGAATATACATATCTATCTTATTAAAATTGTAGTATTTTTTATATTGTTTAGAAACATGCTTATCAGTTTAAAAAAAAAGTTTTGTTTGGAAACAAAGATAGTAATGTTCTTTTATTAATATCTTTTTAGCAATTTCATTAACATAAGATCGAAAATAGTTCAATTGTATATACAAATTTATATAGAAAATCCACATATATATCATTAAATCAATAGTTAGACCTAAAATATTTCAATGTATGTGATTAAAAAAAATCATTTTTAAAAGAATAATCGTTAACGTAAATATGTAATATACATATATATTTACATGTATATATATTTCTCAGGTTGTTATAATAACTATATTTTACATTAATTATTTTAAAGATGTTTCCTATTAATTTAAATATATTATACACAAGCATAAAAATTGTGGTCATTTAGACAACCATATTAGTTTGTTAGCTATACAATTTTTCTTATTTCAGCATAAATATAAGATAATATAGTATTTATATGATCCAAATGAATATTACATAAATTTTCTTCTCTAATAGATCAAATAATAATAAAATATGAACAACTTCAAACATATATAAAACAAATAGAATTATATATGTATATATACAATTTACAATAACACCCATGCGGTGTTAGACATGATCATCTAAATACCCATCGATTACAATTCAATTTTTCTAAATGTTAGAGTTTAAAATGGTTTTATGTCCGGATATTATGAATTTACGGAAAGTGTCGAGTAGAATCATTCAAAGTCCGGATAAGTTTGTAGAAATCTAAAAATATAAAAAACTATCGATTTACAAATATCACTAGATAATTTTCTTTAAAAATGTAAAAATAAAAAATCAACGTTTTCCAAACGCGTATTAATAATTTAAAATATGAGCTAGAAAGCAGTCTAAGTTACTTCGGAGAATCTGCCAAAAACAAATCACCCTATTTTTTACAAAGTCTCAAAATTGAATGCAACTTATAGTTATTAACAATCGTTTTTAACATTTCAAAATATATTAGAACCAAAAAGGCTATGTATTTTCTGCGCCACTCATTATTCGATGAATTAAATTAAGTGCATACAATCTATACAAGTATATCGGTCTACCGCGGTATGTAAATCCTCAATTCTCAGTACAAAATTTGATAGGAAATAAGTATGCCTAAGATTACTTCATGCATTTTTATTGATAGTCTTAGTTTAATTAATTCAAGAGATGCGGACAAGAGTCATCATTTTGATAATATATATTTTTATTTTGTTAAAAAAAAGAATGCTAGGATTTTTACTTTGAAAGTTACAAATTAAGATGTTCAAAAAGAAAGTTACAAATTAAGATGTTCAAAAAGAAAGTTACAAATTAAGTATAATAATGTATAGATATATAAATTCTTGTAGTTATTATAAATTAATATTTCTATGAGCTGAGATTTTATACTCTATCAATTGTTTATTTTTGTCACTATTTGTTTCCCTGAAAAAATATTTAAATTGTTGGTATAATATGATTGTATTAGGACCGGTAGAAGCATAAAATTTTCAAAATTAATTTTCAAAAAAAAAATAGAATAAATATTATACTGATACGTTCATGTAGTTGAAATTTCATCTCAAAAACACTATCATCTAATACACAATTGTTGTGTTAAAAATATCTAACCAAAAAAGATTATCGGATTACAATATAATTGTGTAGGGACCGGACCGGTAGCAATTCAAATATTGATATGACAACAGTTATGTTGGATAATTTTTAAAAACACAAATACCTCATATATATTTCATCTTTGACGATGCAAGTTATTCTTTAGCTAGTACTACACAAACATATAAAAAAAACATATAAGTACTTTTCATTTTGTAAATTATATACGTACCTTTTTAATTTGAGAAACCAATATATCATTTTCCACAATATATATTATGTAATTTTCTATAACGTTAATGGACTCCTTTCTTAAAGACAGCCTAGAATAGGAAGTGATCCATTTATATATCTCTCATCGTCAAGCAATGGGCTAATTTATGCCGTTCATGTATGGATCTAACCCAATCCACTTTGCTATTACAAAAACAAAATTATTTCATACTGATTTATATAAGATGGTATATGATATACATTCTTTTTTTTTTTTTTTTTTTTTTTTTTTTTGATTAACCAGGTGTTGGGCTTACGCCCCACCACCTAGGCCCGGTGCCAGCCTTTGTCTGTACCTTTTACGGCCCTGGACACACCTCCCCAAATCGTGGCCTAGGGAGTTTGAACCCCTGACCTCTCGGCCAAGGAACTACCACTGGGCTATCACGTCTTGGGTCATATGATATACATTCTTGTAAAAAGGTTATTTAGTTATAAGAACACTGAATTTGAAAATAAGCATAAATAATTATATTATTTGATTGGTATAAAATATTATAGATCAGTGTTACATGTAACTTATCTATTATATGATGGCGATTTTTTCCACGACTATTTTATAATAATAATAGATAAATTATTTTTAAAACTATTATTGTATTATGTAGTGTAGATCTTACTAATGGCTAATTTTAAAACTGCTAATATCAAATTATTGTTTTACAAATTTTATATTTCACATGATTGGCATTTAAACAAGAAAACACGTCAAAGGCATCACATAACAATACAACATGGGTCAAATATATTATTAGTGATACTGCTACGAGCAAAGGTTTTCTATATATCAAACTATGCATTAATAAAAGGGCGAGGGGGGGGGGGTTAGCGGCATGCATTGGACATGGCATATAATAATAAAAGGACAAGTCTCCGTCGTCACCGTCTTTGAGAAATCAGATTTTCTGTTGATCTTCATGAAATTCTGAAATCTGTTTCTCTTCCTTCAAAAACTCTACTACCTTCACTTGCAGCGATCGCCATAGTTGAGAGGCCAGAAAATCCATTAGCCATCAGATCTTTGATTTGCCATAAATCGTGACAGATCTAGAGATCAAATCATTTGTCATGACATCTTTTAATAAAGACCTTAACTTTGCTTAATTTGATTCTAAATTCATTTAAAAGCTCCCATCTTCTTGATTCACTCCATATAAATTACTCCATGCGAGGCCAACTTAAAAGGTCCAAATAAGTACAAGGAGATTTATACCCCTATAAAATGAAAAAGCAATCTGATAAGCACACAGATCTAAAATCAACTTATGAAATTTATCTCATCCAAAGATAAGATTTATAGCATGCAAGAAGGAGATTGAAGACTTTTATTCAGTCTCAAGCTGAACCAAAGAGATGAGAGTAGATATTAGATGCTGCTTTGATTCGGTTGAGAACACATAACAAAAGCTCACCTCACGAAAAGATTAATCGCTTTGCGAAAACATAAATTCCGACGAAGCGAAAAATAAAAGGTCGATCTTAGGATCGAAAACACTATCTTACATCAAAACAAAACAAATCTCTTTCTCTTTGTGAAATATATGTTAGCGTGAACACGTAAGGAAAGAGAGAGCGTTCTCTCTAACCTTCTAATTATCCATCAGAAGATTATTAATTTTTAGTATTCTTTAAAGCTTAACTTGTAATTTATTCATACTAATGTTTTTACATTACTTGCTTGGTAGGTACGTGTCAGACATCCCATTGTCAAGCCAGAACCCGACATATATCCTCAATGGGATGAGGAAAAAGTTGATGATGATCTTCACAACATGATTACAAACATTCTACATGGGGAGCTAGATGATACGTATTGGACCATGAACACACGTAATGCACCAGTAGCAAACAAAGAGAAAAAGAAATTAGAGAGAGAAGAAGAAGAATGTATGAAAAAAAAATCCGAAAGAGAGGGCATCTACTGTGAGTATATTTACTTATGTTATCTACTTGTATGTGTTATTTTATTATTGAGTTTGCTTACTGTCTTCTTCCAGGCATGTGGAAATGATACATTTCAGCATGACATGATGGAAGCGATGAATACATTGACTGCAAAAGTTGGAAGTATGGATACAGTTGTGGTCGAGAAGGTGTTGAATGCAGTAGACGCATCTATTAACACAAAAGTAAATGCAAGGGTTGGTCAAGTCGAGCTGGCACTTAGCACAAAAATCACAACTTTAGAAGAAGAGATTGCTAAACTTATAGAGCAAATGCAAGCTACTACTCCTAAAAATGATGCACAATTTCTTAACCAAGAAGATGAAGTCAACATCAATGACCTGGTTAGTAATTTACTTCTTCTTACTAGTATATATATGAAGGTTAAAGTAACTTACTACTCAAAACTAAGTTGTTTTTTTTACATACTCAATTAGTCATGGATGGTCCAAGATAAGGAACCATCACAATTGGATGCAGCAGCCCAATGTGTGGTTAGAAAGAAAGCCAAAAAACATGAGGCCAAGCAAGATTTTGAAAGGTCATTCTCTCCTATTCTACTTGAGCGTGAGGGTGAGAAGGTTGTTGAAAAAAAGTAAGTAAAAAAAGTGTTGGAGGATTGAAAAAGGTAAAGAAATAGAAAATTGAAGGTCTAAAGCTAAGGGATTCTGCTAGTGTTAATTAATTTATATCTCTAGTGTTAATTAATTTTGATTTAGGATTTAGAGTTATGTGAAAGATTTTGGAGATGAATTTAAAATTAAAAAATAAAAATAAATATTAAAAAATTTAAAATAAAAAAATTAAATTTATTTTGGTGACAAAACTAAAAAGAAAAAGAAAAGAAAGCTATTTGATAGGCCTTAATATTATTGTAATAATAATGGAGTATATTTATTTTTTAGCTATGCTTACTGGACCGAAATTTCCAAAGTAAAAACACACAAAACCGATTTGAACCCGATCTGGTCCTAAACTAGATTTTATTGAAAGTTTACCCATTGGGCTTATTGAGTTTCATTAGGCCCATCAATTCCGATATGCATCGCCTCTCTACTCCTAATCATGAATCAGATTAAAAAAAAAACGTCTCCTCCCGTCACAATCCTCCAATCTCCGACGAAAGATCTCCGAATCAAAACCCTAATTCCCCAAATCCGATCCTTCTCCCCTCCACAAAAACCTTCTCGATCCCAGTAGAATCCCACATCAGCGAAGATGGTTTTAGCGGAGCTCGGCGGGCAGATCGCCAGCGCCTTACAGAAGATGAGCAACGTGACGATCATCGACGAGAAGGCTCTCAACGAGTGCTTGAAAGAGATCACTCGCGCTCTTCTCCATTCCGATGTCTCTTTCCCTCTCGTGAGGGAGATGCAGAACAACATCAAGAAGATCGTTAACCTCGAGGAGCTAGCCGCTGGCCACAACAAGCGACGCATCATTGAGCAGGTTTTGGTTTTCAAAATTGGGATTCGATTGATTCGTTATTTGAATTGCTCTTATATTGTTTGTTTGTTTCAGGCTATCTTTAGTGAACTGTGTAAGATGTTAGATCCAGGAAAGCCTGCATTTTCGCCCAAAAAGGCTAAACCTAGTGTAGTGATGTTCGTTGGATTACAAGGTGAGGTCTTTGGAAGATTGAGTTTGTTATTTCTTAAATGTGTAGATTGAAGATTGTTTCTGTAATGTCAACTTGACTGTTGATGTTTAGGTGCTGGTAAAACCACAACGTGTACCAAGTATGCTTATTATCATCAGAAGAAAGGCTACAAACCAGCTCTAGTGTGTGCCGATACTTTCAGGGCTGGTGCTTTCGATCAGCTGAAACAGAATGCTACCAAGGCTAGGATCCCCTTTTATGGAAGGTATGAAGGGTTTCTATCTTCTTATCAGCTTTCTTCTTGCATGTTTATAAGACCTTTGGTGCGTGTGTTTCCGATAGAATAGTCACGTGAGGAGTATCTGTATGGAACTTAGGGTCAATGTCTAAAGTTCATGAAATTGTTTGATTTAGGCTCAAGGTTTAGTTTAGTACTGTGGGTGTAAAAATCTGCACTGAAAGGGACTAAGTTTTCTTTCTTTTTCCATCATCGAGTAGGTTTCTTCATACTTTAGTCGGTCTGTTGAGGTCTTCTGTTGACCATGCTGTTTGTAGTTTTGGATTTACATCAATGACAGTAATAGGGGGAGATGAAAAAAAAATGAAAATATTCTATAGGGCATATTTTGATAACAGAATGTGCTAATGCTGGGTTGTGATTCTTTTGCAGCTACACGGAATCCGATCCTGTGAAAATTGCTGTTGAGGGAGTTGATACGTTTAAGAAAGAAAACTGTGATCTTATTATTGTTGACACCAGTGGTCGTCATAAACAAGAAGCTACTCTCTTTGAAGAAATGCGTCAAGTTGCTGAAGCAACGGTATGTTCTAAGAATTGAAAGTCTTTATTTTTGTTCATTTGTTGATGTTGCAGGCTCTGATCATGGTCTATTCATTTTGCAGAAACCAGATCTTGTTATATTTGTCATGGACAGCAGTATTGGTCAAGCTGCATTTGATCAAGCCCAAGCATTCAAGCAAAGTGTTGCTGTGGGAGCTGTAATTATCACTAAGATGGACGGCCATGCCAAGGGTGGTGGTGCTCTTAGCGCGTATGTATCTTTCACCTACTTAGTCTCTTTCTATATAGTCGAAATTGTCTGTATGAAAATCTTGCAGTCTTTCCCAGTTGGACCATTGAATGTGATCCGTTTTCATCTTGTTAGTGTTGCAGCTACAAAGAGTCCTGTGATATTCATCGGAACTGGAGAGCATATGGATGAGTTTGAAGTGTTTGACGTTAAACCATTTGTCAGCCGTCTCTTAGGTAACTTTCATGGTACTGATTGAAGATTAGTAGCACTGTGACGAGTAATCAAAGTCTCTCAATGGGTTGTTTGTTGACTCGGAATCTTTTTTTATGCACAACAGGAATGGGTGACTGGTCTGGATTCGTGGATAAACTACAAGACGTGGTACCTAAAGATCAACAGCCTGAACTTCTGGAAAAGCTCTCTCAGGGTAACTTCACGTTGAGAATCATGTACGACCAGTTCCAGAACTTACTGAACATGGGCCCACTTAGTGAGGTCAGAATCTCTTGTCAACATGTGATGAGGCTTAAGAGCAGGAGGTAATTGAGATGATAATAACAACAATGAAGTGTGTGTAGGTTTTCTCAATGCTGCCTGGAGCTGCTGCTCAAATGATGCCAAAAGGACACGAGAAAGAAAGCCAAGCGAAGATAAAGCGATACATGACAATGATGGATTCTATGACAAACGAAGGTGGAGATGAGAACAATAATATAAAATCTTATTGAGAGTAGAAGTAATAACTGATGATGTTGTTTTAACTGGTGCAGAACTTGACAGCTCGAACCCAAAGATGTTTAACGAGTCAAGGATGATGAGGATAGCGAGAGGGTCAGGGAGGATGGTAAGAGAAGTGATGGAGATGTTGGAAGAGTACAAGAGGCTAGCAAAGATGTGGAGCAAGATGAAAGGACTCAAGATCCCAAAGAATGGAGACATGAGCGCACTCTCGAGAAACATGAACGCTCAGCACATGAGCAAGGTCCTTCCTCCTCAGATGCTCAAGCAGTTTGGTGGCATGGGCGGTCTACAGAGTCTCATGAAACAGATGGGTTCTGGCAAAGACATGATGGGTATGTTTGGCGGCGGCAAAGACAAGTAGTTTCTTTCTTCCTTTCTTACACATCCAAAAACTACACCTTGTTTGTTTGTCATTATTAGTTTTTCTTTTTATTTGTAAAAGTTTCAACTTTTGATTTCCCTTTTCTGTTCGCGCTTCCAGTTTAACTTTTCTTGAATGTTTCCTTTCTCTAAGAAAAAAAAACTCATCTTTTGTTTTTCAAATTGAATATATAAATCATATGAAAAATTCTCAATTCTAAAATAAGCATGTCAAGTTTCTATTTTTAATTTTTGCTTGTAATTGTACAAGTAATTTCGAAGAAAAGTCATTAAAGTATTTCCACTGTATCATTCCTTTTTTCTCTCTTTTGAAATGGAGTAATCAGAAAATGTAACTGAGTTTTATTTTAAACAAATTAAAAAGAATTGAATTTTATGAATATAATTATTCTATTTTATTTTTAATCTATTTTATACTGAAAAATGCAATGAGATTGGAGAAGATTTTTATTTCAAAATAAAATTTGGGTTTGGGGTTCAGACACAGATGCTCTTATAGACTAGCAGAATTGTTCTAGATGACAGATAATAATGAAATCATTTCATACCAGAAGAGTTTCAGGGAAACAAAACTGATTCAGCTCTGAAGAGATCTTCTCACTCTCTTTGAATCGATGAGATAATACAATAAAAGAAGAACGTGGAAGAAACAATAAAAGAATGAATGTAAGAATCACTTTGTGACTCCCATGCCTTTAGGTCCCAGAAGAACACGAGAGCAGTTAGCTCCTAGAGATATACTCTTCAAGGGTCGTTAATCTTTTTCTTTTTCTATCGTGTTATGTTGCAATCAATACATATTACTGAACCTGCATATTAAGTAAACATTCAGACATAAGAGGAGGCTGTTGTGTTAGAGAAACAAAGCAAAGAGAAAGTTAAAGTCTTTTTACTTGTTGTCTAAAGAGGAAGAAGAGCAAGATTTCATTCCAGATATCAGGAACTCCAGGCAGACACCAATGACTACAATCAGGTACCAACGGGTTATCGCTCCACAAACCCACATGACCATCGCTTCTAAACGCTGACATCCAAGTTACATCCAAAACAGATACAGGAACCGTCATGTTCTTGACTACTTCTTTGATCATTTCAGAGAATATGCTTCTGTCTCTTCCTTGCGTATCCGGGGTTGGATACTTTGTCACATTACATGATCTATGATCACTACACAACAACACCAAACTTCAATCTTAAAAAAAAAAGCAGAACAAGAACGAGTAAAAGGTAAGGAGTTTCTGTTTGTTTGTACCTCCAATGAGATGGCTCAAAGGTTCGAAACAACACACGTGTTTTGTTTGGATCAATCTTATTCTCTATCCATGATGCCCATGTCTCTAACGCTACTCTATACGCTGCAGGAATCGACATCCCGAGCCTCAACGAGTTCCCAACCTGAAAGTAACAACCACTAATGTTCCAAAACACACAGTTAGAAACATTCTAAACTGTTCATAGAGACAACACTCTAAAGATAATCTTACGTTTCGAAAAGCTTCCCAGGCACCCACCATTGACCAGTATTGAAAACAAGATAATCAGCAGAGCTCCACTCATGGTTAATCACATCCAAAACATCCAACTTCAAAGTAGACTTAACACGTTTCGGCGCGTGCCAACGCAACAACTTCCCAGGCTGAACCAAGAAAACCGATCTGTAGAACTCAACTGTAAAGTTAAAAGAACTAAACCTCACACCCAAGAACCTTATCCTCTTCGTTATATTGTTCCCATTGACTTCATAAACACTCTTCTTATCATCCAAACCCGTCATCAACATACATATCAAAGACTCCCACTGCGTTCTACTCATCGAATCTCCCACAAAAACTATCCTTTTCCCCCTCAACCTCTCCAACACATCACTCACTAGAAACCTCGGAACATCACATCCGTTAGGCTTCCACCTCCACTTCAAATACTCATCGTGTCCACGCCCGTTACCTAAACAGTTAAACCCTTTCTCTACAAAAGGACATTCAGACGCGTTATACAACGGGTAGCTATCATCAACCACCCAACTCCCATCAAATATGTCACACTCCTTATCACTCGTTACAACAGAGGTGTCATTAAACTGCAATGCACCATTATAGCCAAGGCTAGGAACAACGTACAGGTAACCACCAGCGATGATGAGAAGAAACGAAACAAGTGTTCCTGCGACGATAAGAACCTGAAACAAGTACGAGATCTCTTTTAACCGGTTTGTATAAGGACGTGGACTTCCTCCAAATGTTCTCGGGCTTGCGAAAGCTGATCCAATGGGACTATTGAAGGCGGTTGAAGAGGTGCTCCTAGGGCTTTCTACAGCTAAAGAACTCAATGCCCTTCTATTGAACGATGTGCTCTTTGTGAAACTACTCATTGTTTCTCAATGATTCAACAGCATCACTGATCCTTCTACCTATCTATCTATCTATCTCTTAGCTCCTTAACTTTCTATTTAAACCCATCATGCAAAAGAAGAAGCTTTCTAATAACTGCAAGAACAGAGAGATGATCCAAATCTTCTAGAGTTGGTGAAATTTTCCAGGGAAATTTAACATTTTGACGCAAACCCAGAACTAATCAGATTGAATCACGAGATGGGTATCGTTCAAATCCAACCGAATCGAAAGAGAAGAATCAATACCGTGGAAAAAAAAGTTGGCGAAAGAACGGTAAAGACAGAGACTTTGGATGTTTCTTTCGAATGTGTAAGAGAGATCAAGTTTATGATTGAGATCGGAGATGAGGGAAGAGAGAGATCGACGAGGAAAGAGGGACACTGTCTGGTTCCGATGTCCGCTCTGTAATTAAATTATATATATATCAAAGTACGATGCGTCGAGATTTGGAAATAGCGCGAGGGGTAATTTGGTAATTTAAATGGGAAAAATGTGGAAAATTGTCTCTTAAGAATGTTCTGGTCTTTGATCATTGTCTATGTTTGTTGCAAAGTAGCGTTGTTTATGGTTAATCGGATAAGTGTTAATCACTAATCACTATGATACTTAATAATGTATGCAGTGGCGAATCTAGAAATTATTTTGATCCGGGGCGAACATAAAACTTATTAACAAAGTAGTGTATATATGCAAGAGCATCTACTAGAAATTTAAAGAAAATAGATTGAAATTTTAAAAACCATGGTGGGCAACTGCCCCATCCTTTGACCATGTACCATTTTCTGTTAGTGCTAAACAGAGACAACAACAAGTTAGGTGATACAGAGTAAATGCATTTACTTAATTTGCTCATCTATTTAATGATGAGGACACATATTCATAAGTTTGTCAGTTTTGGCAATAAAAGTTTGTTTTAATTACAGAGGGTAAGACGATTAGTGATTAAAAACAAGGAATCTGGTAAAGAACAATAGCGTTCTAAGACAAAAGTAAGTAAAAATGAAACTTGATATACCTTCTATATTGAGCTGGGAAAAATAATAATGTTGGGCTTGGCCTTCAACTGAATCACTAATGGGCTTCGTCTTGGGCCAAAGACAAAGAAACAGAAGAAGAGGCAATCACACTGGGGCTGAGTTCGCGATAGACCCAAACTTCTTAAGGCTTCCGGGAAGGGTGAAGAAGAAGAACACGTTTGCTCTTTGATATATATATTTTTTTCATTTTCATTTTGTCATGTGTAAAGCTGACAAACGAATCGTTGAGAATATTGTGTAGGTTAACATGGGTAACATGGACTTTTAGAAAGTCTAACAGTGTTTGGAATAGGAGAAGACATCTACCTAATATTGGTTTTTCTAGGAATATAGAACCTAATTTCTCTAATTACAAATATGAATGTTTTATTATCAACCAAAAAAATCCAGTACAACTAAATTTAATGAAATATATTGTTGAGGTTAGGCTTGGGCGTTCGGGGGACCTGTTGGTTTTGGTTCGGGCGATTTTGGTTTTCAGATTTTCAGTATTATGTTCATAAGTCCCATTCGAATTTTACTAGTTCGGTTCGGTCCATTTCGAGTTCGGTTCAGATCGGATTGTAACTAATGTTGGAAATTGTCCAAAAAAATAT
>CAJHQP010000914.1:77500-142417 GCA_905132765.1 Moricandia arvensis
TACAATTTTCCTGCGAGAGAATTATGTAATGCATGTCAATTTTATAATTAAACATATCAATTATCCAATTTAATTAAGATGTTAAAATTTATTATTATTATTATTATATATATTGATTATTCAATGCTAACTTGGAACCTTCTCTTTTGGGATGAAGGTTCAACAACAATGTTGTGATCTTCGACTTTGTCTTCCTCTTTTTTGTATTCTCTTTCCTTGTCATCATCTTCGCTACCACTTTCAAGGGATATTAGGTTCATAACATCGGTTTCAGCAACAACTTCAGTATCAAAAGAGGGGACAAAAGGAGAACCAGAGGGATCAGCACTAGATTCATGAGATGTGATATAAACAGACTCTTTCGTTGGAATATCATCAGAGCCTGTTTTACATGTGAAAAACAACGATATTCTGAAAATCGAAACTGGAAGAAAACTCGAGACACTAGAAACTCTATTACCTCCTTGAAAAGGCAGATCAACGTCCATCGGCTGATGAAGAAGATTGTTGTTAATTATCATCATTGCTGCATGGGCGCCACCTGAACTTTCCACTGTCTCCGCAGGCGCGTCATTAGGGATCAGAGATGGAGGAATAATCTGAAAACAGAAGTTACACAAATACAATAAAAAGTTAGTTTTATCATATGTTAAAATATATATCACATATAAGAGATAAATCTGAAACTTATAAAAGGCATTGTTACTTACATGTGAAGAAAAGCTAGAGAACATATTTTGAGATTCCAACAATGGGGAGAGACTGAATCCTGGAGATATAACAAGGATAGGAGAAGGAACAAGAACTGGGTGGCTGAAAGAATTAGCAAATGAACTGATGTTCTCTATCTCGAGCGGTGGAATATGAAATCCTAATTTTGCAGCCCCTCTGTCGTGGAGACCACCAGATCTTTGTTCAGACTGAGGATCAGTCGACAGGTTGGTTTGAGGGAAGGTCTCGCTGATCGGATTTAGACCATTATCGTTTTGATCCAGATTTGTGCTAGGACTGGACAATGGAGCCCAATCAGACAGCATATCCATAAAGTTTTCATAATCACTCATTTTTCTTTGGGAGAAAATCCTAAGATGTCAACAAAACCACACAAAAACAAAAAGATCGTGAAAACAAAATAACTATTTGGAATAGAAGTAATGAAATGTAAAGGTGAGATAATTTGGGGAATTTTAAATAATTGGCATTGTAATGAATAATTTTTTATAGCTATAGAGGGAAAACCGTTTTCTTCAAAAGAAACTAGGTAATGTGTGTGTTGCATAGAATGAAGGTGGTCTTCTTATAGTAAAACTCAACCATTTCATTTTGGTAACAATTTTATGTGGTCAAACTTTCATCATCCATATGTCAGAAATTCCTAAAGAGGTATTAATTACCTTTTACTTATTTTTTTGGTTTTATGCTAGGTGTATACTTCGGTCAGGTTTTATGAAAACAATGCCGAAGCTAAGCATGCGGGTTTGGTTAGTTCGGGTTATTCGGTTTGAGTTGTTCAGTTTTCAATTAGTTCGGTTCAGCATAAATTGAACCTAATTAACCCTAAATAGAGTTTGGTTAGGTTCAATTTGGTATTCAATTAGTTCGTTTTTTTGAAATTCTACCAAAGTTTCGGTTCAATATCAGTTTAATTTTGTTAAAAATTGGAGAAATTTGGTTAGTTCTTCGAAATTTTGTTTGTTCGATTCAAGTTTTGGGTATGGTTTGGGTATAAACTTTTTATAAAAAGAAAATTAAGTAACCTATTGCCGACCGAACCAAAAACTAATATTCTTAGAAAACCTACTGATTCGTACAAAACTGATGGGAAACTAACCGAACTAACCAAAAAAAATTTTGGTTATGTTTGGCAAATTTGGCTCGATTCAATTTCTCAGTCATACCGAAAGCTTACGACATTAAACAAAATGCAAAATTCTGCTTTCATTTTCCCATATTTTATTTATTCCAAGGGATATAAAAATATTTTTTCGTTAAAAATAATTAAGTTTAGTAAATTAGTTTGTATTCCATTATTTTTGTCAAAAGAATATCGCTTAATATATTAGGCAGAATGGAAGTTTTGTCAAATTTCTTTTCCGTTTTTTTAATAAAAATTTAAAGCTTCCACAAGCTTTTGAAATCTTGCTTTTGATTCCATGTAGTTTAAGTAATATCACATGTTATTATAATTACCAAAAATGTAATAAACACTATACTATATGTACATCTTAATAATTATTTAATTATGTGTTTATTTTTAGTTAATTATCAACATATAAAAATGTTCTAGGCACAATTATTTCTAATATTGTTTATTAAGTTAGTAACTTTAATAAATATTTGCTTGAAAAATTTTGATTGGAAAATAATAAGATTTTACCAGTTGAAGACTTGGTAAACCAAAAAATTTGGTTCAGTTTTGGTTCATTCAATATATTTGCATTTTCTTAGTGATTAGCATAAATATGGGAATAACATATATTGACCAAAAAATGTTGACCGAGTAATATGGCAAGTGCAAAAATTTAAAAGGAAAATTGTTTTCAATAATAGCCATATACATATGTTCAAAACATTAATAATCCAATTGGAAAGGAGAAAACGGTCAAAAATCTCTCAACTTATACTAAAACGCCAAAATAATCTTCAACTTCTATTTATACAATATTAATTTCCAACTTTAAAAATCTGTCCATTTTAAACCTCATTTTTTGTGGACCAAGTCATTCATATACAAAAAAGTCAAGCATTAAAGTTAACACTAAAATGTCTTAGTCAAGAAAAATTAATATTTAAAATGAATAATTGGAGAAATGTTGATTTATGCAGGTGTAATTGAAGAAATTGATGATTCTCTTGAGTTTGACTGTAGTAACTTGGACAGTACAGATTTTAAAATTGAAGATATAAACTTTGATTATTGTGTTGAGCCCAAACCATCTTTTCAAATGAATGAATTTAACATAAATTCGATTCCAACAAAGAATCCAACACGTTGAAAACAAAATTCAAAAACTAAAGTCCTACCAAAAAATGATGGTCAAGCTCTAACTTTGTTTACATATCTTCTATCTTCACTGGGATAAAACTCTAATCGATATTTTTTGCTATGGTTAACTATACAGCTTACATAGATGAATGTGATCTATCATATATATGTTTTCATTGTGGTGTTATTATGTGGTATGGCGAAAGGATGAACAGGCGTAAAAACTCCAATAATCCTTCTTTTACACTCTGTTTTGGGCAAGGTCAAGTCCAATTGTCTCTATTAAAAGATCAACCAACAGTACTAAAAATATTGATGGAATGAGATGATCATCTAAGTAAGCATTTTCAGAAAAAAATACTAGACGTTATACTATGGTCTTCTCATTTACTTCACTTGGTGGGAAAGTGGGAAAATGTGTAAAAAAGGAAAAGGTCCAAACATGTTTCAACTTCAAGGAGAAAATTACCATCTAATTGGTGCGACCACCAGATGGTAACAAAGCCAAATTTTGGCAGTTGTACATCTGTGATATTGAAAATGAAGTTGAAAACAGAAAAATTGCTTAAGGTAATATACATTGATGTTTATTAAAAGTTATAAGGGAAACTACTTTATGAATAGACCATGTCAGGTTTGATATCAATGATTTTTTTAGCTAAAGAGCTGGTTTCACAGTGTTTACTAATTCGCATATAACTTGGTAAGCTGAATATCTGAACATACATTTATATTGATGTATTTGTTTGTTTTGCAGCAAAGGTAAAAAGGTGTTTTGAAGGAAAGAAAAAGGATAAATTGAGGACAAAAATAATTGAGGTTTTGATGAAGATGTTACATGAAGTCAATCTGTATGTTAAGCAGTTCATATCAGCACGAGAACGGTTCAATACAAATCTAGATGACGCTTTTCATATGAGGACTATTAGTGATCATCTTAAGGATGACATAACATATAACACACCTACAACATCTGAAGTGTTGCTATAATTCCTGGAGATTTTAATTTTGATATGGATAAAAGAGATATAGAAATTCAGCAACATTCATGCAAACTTTTGAGAATCAATAAGATACATGCTTCATATCTAGCACTGCAATATTCTCGATTATTTATGTATGTAGAAGATGCTTTCAGTCTTGGGATTAATAAAGGTGTAACCAAAGCTTCTAAGAAATAGAAGAAGCATACAATTAGTATGAGGCAATTTTTTGCATTTCTTCTTCAAGAACGTAAGAATGAGTTGCACAGCCTCCTATTTGCTAGACTTCTATTTCAACAGTTTTTGGTGGATGGTTACACAACTATTGAGTCTAACCTTCTACTATCTAAAGTTAAATCAATCTACTTTGCGATCTGATTATGACTCTATCAAACAGTCTGAGAGTGCAGGGAAAATCGATATGCATGACCATAGAACAAAATATATGATACCAACTTCTTTCACTGGTGGTCCGCGATATATGAAGAACAATTATTTGGATGCTATGAACATTTGTAAGAATTTTGGATTTTCGGATCTGTTCATAACTTTACATGCAATTTTAAATGGCCAGAGAATACCAGATTTATAGAGAAAAGAAATTAAAGGCAGAGGATAAATCAAAGATTGTTTCTAGGATCTTCAAAATGAAACTCGAGTCATTGATGGATGATTTATCAAAAAAGCACATTCATGGGAAAGCAATTTCGTGTAATTTGAAAATTAGTACATTTTTCGAGTCACCTTTCGTGTTCAATTTTAATAGTCTACTGGGTTATGTACACTAACTGATATTTTTGTTCTTTCTATTACAGGATGTACACAATTGAGTTTCGAAAACGTGGTCTTCCACATGCACATATTTTGCTATTTATGCATCTTACATTCAAGCTTCCCACAACAAATGATATAGATAAGTTGATATATGTGGAAATCCCTAATAAAGCCGAAGAACCATAGCTGTATGATGTTATTAAAGATATGATGATGCATGGTCCTTGTGGAGCCGCTAATATGAATTCACCATGCATGGAGAATGGTCATTGTTCAAAATTGTTTCCCAAAACATATGCAAGATTTGTTTTTCGGGAGTACCAAAAGCAACGAAGACTACGATTAGTAAAGAAGGATTTCAGGTTTATAGAAGATGCAACCAATCTGAAAGTTTTGTGCTGAAGAATGGGATGAAATGTGACAATCGATGGGTCATTCCTTACAATAAGAAACTATCTCTTTGTTATCGAGCTCACATTAATGTGGAATGGTGCAACCAAGTACGTAGGATTAGTTATTTATTTAAGTACATTAATAAAGGACAAGATCGTGTGACTGTTGTTGTGGAACCACCTGAACACGTAGTTATGGAACAACTGGAAACTGTTTGAGGAGGTGTCAAAAAAGATGAATCAGAGACTTTTTTGGATTGCAGGTAATGCACGTTTCATGTTTTCCATAATTTTAATTCGTTTATACACATGTTTCAGGAAAAGTCGTGTATGATTTATTAATGTAAAAAAAATTGTAGATATGTTTCATCATGTGAGGCTGGTTAGAGAGTTTTACAGTTTCCTATTCACTATCGATCTATAGCAGTTGAAAAGCTGACTTTTCATCTACCCAAAAAACAACATGTTATTTTCAGAGGTAAAGATAAGATGGAAGTTGTGGTTAAACGGAAACTCACTGAGAATACTATGTTCTTAGCATGGTTTGAGTTGTGTAAAATTGATTATCTCATAAGAACGGTCACTTATGCCCAAATTCCCAGATTTTTACCTATGATAAGAAGCTGAAGAAGCTTAATAGGAGGAAAATAGGATTTAGCATTGGTAGGATTAACTATGCTCCCCGTAAGTAGGAATAGGCCTATTATCTGCGTGTATTGTTAAACATTGTCAAAATTCTTACCAGTTATGATGACCTAAATGCTTTTGAAGGTGTTCTCTATCCTGGCTACAAAGAAGCATGTTTCGCTCGTAGGCTATTAGATGATGATAAGTAATACATTGAGGATATAGTGAGGAGAAGTTATTATAACTCTGGAAATGATCTACGATATGTGTTTGTTATGATTTTAATTAATAATAGCTTATCTATGCCAGAAACAGTATGGGAAAATACCTTGCCTTTTTTGTTTGAAGATATTGAGCATAATCGTCGGAAATATTTCAATAGACCAGGTTCGATTTTTTACTATAAATAAGGGTAATCTGATATAGTTCGACAACATTATATCAATTAAGCTCTATTATATAGTACAATTGTTTCAATGAGACTTTTATTGTCATTAATTTTATTCGTTTCATCTATTAACATTCAACTACTTTTCATTCATTTTGTAGAACGTTTGTTAAGTGATGAGGAAAAAAAGAAGTTTGCTTTACAAGAGATTCAAAAGCATTTGAGACGCAACGAGATTTATCTTTACAAATTTCCTTCTATGCTACAACTTCCAGAAAAAATAGTACAAATGAAAATGTTTTAATATTAGTGAGAGCAGTTATTCACGTCAAGCATTATTAGAAACTCTTGATAGAGATGTTCCGAAGATGACAGATAAAAAAAGGAAAATATATGAGGAAATTTTGGATGATGTGACTGAAAGAAAAGGGGGTATATTTTTTTGTTTATGGATTTGGTGGTACTAGGAAATTTCCTTTAGAAATTAAGATCCGCAACTATAAGATCTAAGAGAGATATTTTCTCAATGTTGTCTCAAGTGGAATCGCCTCTTTGCCATTACAAGGCGGTATGACTGCTCATTCGAGATTTGGGATACCACTTAGCCCTGATGAGTTTTCTTTTTGTATTATGGCTCATGGATAAGATCAAGCTAATTTAGTAAAATATGCATCACTTATTATATGGAATGAGGCACCTATGATGAGCAAACATTGTTTTGAATCTCTAGATAAAAGCATGTCTGATATTTGTGGGAAGCATAGAATAAAACCCTTTAGTGGAAAAGTAGTAGTGTTTGGAAGTGATTTTAGACAGGTTTTACTCGTAATAAACAGAGCTGGTAGGGATGAAATTTTATAGCTTCACTGAATTCTTCGTATCTTTGGGAGCACTGTAGAGTCTTGAAACTCACAAAGAATATGTGTTTATTGTCTGGTGATTTGACAATCGAAGAGCTAGAGGATATTAAGGAGTTCTCTGAGTGGATATTAAAGGTTGGCGAAGGTAAAGTTGGTGAGCCTAACAATGGGGAAGCTGAGATGGATATTCCATAAGTGTTTTTGATTACCAACTCTGATGATCCTATAGAAGCCATAAACAAAGCTGTGTAATATGCTTTATTACAAGAGAACAAAGAGCCAAAAAAATTCCAAGAAAGAGCTATTTTATGTCCTACTAATGAAGATGTCAACATGATAAATGATTACATGTTTGATAAACTTGATGGTAAACATCTATTATTAATCTTAGCTAACGAGACGATTATTGATTTTGGCTGTTGTGCTAATTTAGTATGTTAATATTACAGAGGAGGAAAAGATCTACATCAGCGCATATAGTATTGATCCAATAGATAAAATCTCGCTTAATGACGAAGCTCTTGGTTCTGATTTTCTAAGCACTATTAAGGTGTTTGGTTTGCCAAACCATAGTCTTAGACTCAAGGCTGGTTGTCATGTTATGGTTCTAAAGAATATTGCTCTTACCAAAGGATTAATGAATTGAACAAGACTGCAGATCACTCAACTAGTAGATTTTATGGTTAAGGCTAGAATCATTACTGGAACATAGTTTGGGGAGACAATAATTATTCCCAAATTGTTGATAAGACCATCAGACACTAGATTGTCTTTTAAAATGCGCAGAAGGCATTGGCTTTGGTTGTGAGTTTTTCTATAACAATAAACAAAAGCTAAGTACAATCATTATCAGAAGTTGGTCTCTTCCTACCAAGACATGTGTTTTCACATGGCCAGCTATACGTGACAATTTCTAGAGAGACATCAAAGAAAGGATTGAAAATATTGATTCTTGGGAAAGATGGTAAGCCTTAGAGGAAAACCATGAATGTTTTTGTAAAGAGATATTAAACAACCTTGAGTAAAAGGAGTAACAATGTATGCCATTTGAATAATACATTTCCTTAACTACTTATTTTGTAATAGTGGTTGTATTTCAGAAATGCACATTGATGTTAGTCTGAGACTATATTTGATAATTGCAGATTTTAACCCAACAAAGATGTGGATTCTACTTTCAGGAATAGAAAATAGTGTTTTTTTGTTTTAGCAACATTGAGATTTTTTTCACGCTCTACTTAATACCTATAATAATGCATGTGTTTTTATTGACTAGATAAGTTGATTCAATTTGTGTCTGTCTTTCAAATAAGTATACCAGTCACAATCATTCAAGGAAAACTAATACATCCAATAAGCAGTCATAAGCTAAACATGAATGATAAATCAAATTCAATCTTTATTCTAAACCTATATGATTCTAAGTTACTTTCTTCATATGAACTAACCATCGTTTAGTATGAAACATGGCGTAAAGGAAAACTAATACATCCAATAAGCAGTCATAAGCTAAACATGAATGATAAAGCAAATTCACTAAACATATATGATTCTAAGTTACTTTCTTCATATGAACTAATCACCGTTTAATATGAAAATAGCGTAAAGCAAAGAAAGTATAGTACTAACCTTGATGTTGTCCTGACTTTTTGTAAATGTGTTGTGCATTCTGAAAAAACCAGTAAATGATCGACGAATCCCAATCTCCTTTTGTTTTCATTACCTTCTGTCCATTATCATTGGCACATCACGTCCATAACCTTAAAGCATACAAACTAAAGAATGAATGAATAAGTTTAATTGCTGAACATGAGACTGTTGTGTATATATAACCTTTTAAATAAATAGTCAAAGTCAATTATTATATTGTTTCTAGTGCCACAGAACAACCCAAGTCAAAATCTCTACAAGAAAACTAATCTCATATACAATATAGTTATTTATTTGTAAAACTCATACACTCTATACCATACTTAAGAGAAAATGTGTAACTCATAAAGCAATATACCCGATTTAGAGCATGTTCTATATCTATTGTTCGACCTGTGTAAAAATCATACAGTTGACTCTGTGTAACAATCATAAGGTGTAATAACCAAAGAGAATATGTATGAATCTTTCCATTGTATATTCTAAGCTGAGAAGAAAAAACCTTTCCATTGAAGCACATATGTAACAATCAAACATACTTGACACATCAACTATGTGAGCAAAGAAATGTAAGCTTTCTTACACAATAGAACATGGTATCTAATCTGTAATTTAGAACGCATCGTATTAGAGTTTGATTATGACCCGAATATTCTGTTTATGTTCATTATCATTTCCCGAGATAAGAATTGAAAAGACCGACAAACCCTAAAAGCGAATTTACATTCTATTTTGGCAAACAACACGAAATTAAAATTAAATTAAATTGTCATCACTATCAAGATTTATCTATTTCAAGTTAAGATATATGAAGCCACATATAAGTAATTCATGTTTTATGAAAAACTTATCTTTGCATGTCGACTACGATTATCTGTAATCTTCTTCGATGTTCTCTGTTCATTTTCTTCTATGAAGCAGGTTTGTTAGGAGGTAAGTTTGAATAAATCTGATGGAATTCAAATATTCAACTAGATAATCCATTAATCTTCTGAGAAAACATTGCATGTCTGAACTGAGTCTTCTCATCTTTATCACATGTAGAATATGAGGTGATTTTCAAGTCTCGATCTATCAGATTTGGCCGATCTAGAGTTTATTTACAGAGTACCTTCCATTACAAAAAAATGAATCCACACAAATCTTTTAAGAAAACGACAGAAATAGAAAATATCATAGGAGAAAGAAAATCTAACCTTCTATCTTAAACTTGAACCTCCTCTGAGAAACACATAGGATCTCTTTCAATGAAGCTTTTGACGAAGGGATTTCGTTGAGAGTTAGGTGAGAAGATAACATTTTCTTGCCGACAGAGAGAGAGAGAGAGAGAGAGAGAGAGAGAGAGAGAGAGAGAGCAATGTGGGATGTAATTAGTTAGGTTTAACCAAAATAACTTTTTCTCGGAAAAAAAACAATTCTTTGTTTAGATTTGGGTTTTTTCAATTTTGTGTTACAGTCCATTTTGATCATATACATGTTATATTGGGCCATTTTAGTTATTTTTTATTTATTGTTTTTTTATAAAGACTATATCCTATTTGTATTGTATTTAACTAAATTAATTATAAAACCATTTTTAACATTTACTATTTCTTACTAAAAATAGATCAATGTTCTTACAAAATAAATGGTCCATTTATATTATCTTCAATAACTAAATACATAATATATTTATAATTTTGTACATTAATAACCTAAATTTCATATAAAAACAATGTACATTTCAAATAATCTAATACTCGAATATTAAAAATCTAAACTATTTTAAATTATCAAATTATCCTAAGGATCTGAAGTACTTGAATATTTTTTATTCAAAATATTAAATTTATCTCAGTTATCCGATTTATATCTGAAAACCCCCAAAATCTATTTTTACCATGAATTATCCAAAAATACAGTAACCGAATTGGAAATATTTTTTTACCTAATATTAGTCAATTCTTATCATTGTTACCCAAAGCGACCTGAAACTGCAAGAACTAAACCGGACCCGACCAAATTTCAAAGATAATCAAACGGTTCTTATATCTCTCGAACCGAAACAAAAACTTAAAGAACCAAACCCCATGCCTATTACATTCAATACGATAATTTCCAAACAACGTTGACCAAAATTTCTAAAACACAGTAACTACCAATGGTTGATGAGTTTATAATGATTTTACAAATTAAGCAAACACCCGCGCAGGTGCGCGGGTGAAAAACTAGTTATTGTTTATTACAAAATATAATGATATAAAAACGGTTTACATCTTTCTTTTATATTTTGGTTAAGGTTTACCATCTAGGTTGATACCAAAACAAAGAGCTAGGTGTTTCCTTATCGACTTGTATAACTCTGTACCTTTAGATATCAAACGATCAATCTTCGTTTCATCATCCCGGTTCATAAACCCATGATTCTGGTTAACTGGTAAATTTGGCATCTTAGAGAGTCCATCCATATAGCATTGCATAATATCCAGTTGTGGGGTCAAGGGAGAAAGGAAAAGCTGAGAGGCCGAAGAGGAATAAGGTGTTTGGCCCAACTGAGGTGTTCTATTGCTACGATCCTTATCGGTTTGTGGATCTAAAGAAGAAGAGAAAACCTGAGACGCCAAAAAGGAAGAAGGCGGCATACCTAACCCAAGAGTTTGATTGGTAGGATTTTGAAACACTGATGAACCGGGTTGATTCTTGGTACCGTATTCGCTTATTTGTTCAAATGGTGGATTGTGCTCATGTATCCCATTGTATGTAGCCACCACTAACTTCACATTATATGTGCTTCTCTCCACATGTTTCGTCACCTTACACCCATTGTACGTGCACTTGTAGTAGCCCCTGAAATTACCATTTACACCCAAAAAATATAAATATTTTGCCAAAACGCCTGAATAATATGCTGGTGAAAGAAATATATAACCTTGGATTTGCATTCCCTCTGACAACTTTTTGACCATATTTTCTCCAGTGAAAACCATCGTCAGGATAGTCTTCTTCGCTTTCCACCTGAATTATGACCTTTTGGGTCTTGTTCTGTCTTGTGACTCCCATGTTTGATATTAAAGTTTTCCTTCGAGAGAATTATGTAATGCATGTCAATTGTATTTTTAAATATATCATTATTCAATTTAATTAAGATGTTAAGTTTATTATTACTATAAATTAATTATTCAATGTTAACTTGGAACCTTTTCTTTTGGGATGAAGGTTCAACAACAATGTTGTGATCTTCGACTTTGTCTCCTCTTGGTTGTATTCTCTTTCCTTGTCATCGTCTTCGCTACCATTTTCAAAGGGAAATTAGGTTCATAACATCGGTTTCAGCAACAACTTCAGGATGAGAAGAGAGGACTAAAGGAGAACCAATGGGATCAACACTAGATTCATGAGGTGTGGTATAAACAGACTCTTCCGTTGAAATATCATCAGATTCTGTTTTACATGTAAAAAACAAAAATATTCTGAAAATTGAAACTGAAAGAAAACTCGAGACGCTAGAAACTCTATTACCTCCTTGAGGAGGTAGATCAACGTCCATCGGCTGATGAGGAAGATTGTTGTTAATTATCATCATCGCTGCACGAGCGCCACCTGAACTTTCCACCCTCTCCGAAGGCACGTCATTAGGGATTGGACACGGAGAAATAATCTGAAAAATAAGTTACACAAATACAATAAACAGTTAGTCTTATCATATGAGTATATATATATATACACACTTATAAGAGATCAATCTTAAACTTATAAAAGGCATTGTTACTTACATGTGAAGAACAGCTAGAGAACATATTTAGCGATTCCAACAACGGAGAGAGAAGGAATCCTGGAGATATTACTAGGATAGGAGACGAAACAACAACTGTATTGCTGAAAGAATTAGCAAATGAACTGATGCTCTCTATCTCGAGCGGTGGAATATTAAATCCTAATTTTGCAGCCACTACTTCGCGGAGACCACCAGATCTTTGTTCATACTTAGGATCAGTCGATTGGTTGGTTTGAGGGAAGGTCTCGCTGATCGGATTTAGACCATTATCGGTTTGATCTAGAATTTTGCTAGGACTGGACAGTGGAGCCCAATCAGGCGGCATATCCATAAAATTTTCATAATCACTCATTTTTGTTGGGGAAAATATCCTAAGATGTCAAAAAACCACACAAGAAAAAAGATCTTCGAAACAGAATAGCTATCTTGAATAGAAGTAATGTAATGTAAAGGTGATATATTTGGGCAATTTTAAGTAATTGGCATTGTAATAAATAATGTATTTATAGATGTAGAGAGAAAACCGTTTTCTCCAAAGGAAACTATGTAATGTGTGTTCAGTTTTGGTTTATTCAATATATTTGTATTTTTTAGTGGTTGGCATAAATATGGGAATAACATATATTGACCAAAAAAGTTGACGAGTACAATGGCAAGTGCAAAAATTTAAAAGGAAATTATTTTTCAATAATAGGCATATACATATGTCCAAACCTTAATAAATCCATTGGAAAGGAGAAAATGGCAAAAAATCTCTCCACTTATACGAAAACGCCAAAATAATCTTCAACTTCCGTTTATATCATTTTTATTTTCAACTTAAAAATTTGTCCATTTCAAACTTCAACTTTTGTTGACCAAGTCATTCATCTACAGAAAAAATCAACATTAGAGTTAATACTGAAATATCTTAGTCAACAAAAGTTAAGATCTGAAATGCACAATTTTTAAAAGTTGAAAAGACTAAAATAGCTTAAACGGAAAATGAAGGTTATTTTAGCTTTTTGTGTAAGTTAAGTTTTTTTTTTCTATTTTCTCCATTGGAGCGTAGAATATACATTTGATTCTTAATAAAATAGTAGAAAATATTGTTTTTTTTCTTAGATTCCTTTTTCCGATGAAATTAGAACTTTATTTATTTTTAAAACACAACGTCATAATACAAGTATATCAGAACCAAATAAAAATAAAGTTATTAGACATAATTTCTGGAGAACAAATTATAACATAAGTAGAGCACGATAAGTGAACTAGTATTATCATATAGACACGAGAAACAGTTTTGCTATTACAAACTTTGAGTATGTTGACTTAGGGGTCGAAATACTAGGTTCTATCATGTCTCAACTAAGAATTGATGAGCTAAAAAAAGTATTATTTTGATCTAGTTACATTTAGGAGATAAGGTACATGGTAACATCGACATTTCCTCAGAAGCTGTTCATTATTTTTCAGAAGTATTTTTATCTTCCAATGCATCAACCATGGAAGACATATGAGAGCCTATTGAATTTGTTATCGTAGAGGAAATGGTTTTTCTTTCTAACCCGAGACACAACAATCAAGGAAGTAAGACAAAGTGTGTTCTCCATAGGTGCAACTTGGGCGGCATGACCGGATGGATTCACGGTAGCTTTTATAAAGATTTTTACTTTTTGATAGGGGGAAACTTCTGGATGGTATTAGTCCTACCAATTTATGTCTCATTCTTCAGTTGAATCTCCAACAACCTGATGCTGGGATTCGTAAATCTCTACCTGCATACCCCGCAACAAAAAAATATTACATAGCCATATATCTTGCTTAAATTTGTGGGTGATCAATAGAACATGTGAGTTATATTAGTTAACATAGAAATAATTATTTAATAAATATTTTAAATTTTAAAGAGCTTTTAATAATAGAAACTATAAATGTATAATAACAATTATATAAATATTTACAATCTATCTATCTATATCTATATATATAAAGGAGGCTTTGTCTCTCTTCTGGTGATGCCACGTCATCAATTAAGAGGAGGAGGAGTTAACACGTGTTATGACTTAAATTGGGCCGACTGACACTTTCGTTGGGCTATTGTGTTTTTGCTTAGTCTACATGCCTCAGAAACTTGTGTACACCTGGCCCAGAAAATATATGGGATGGAGGCCTAAGATTGTGTAACAATAAAAACATACTTCATCTTTCTCGAGGACGTCACCCCGGTTCAGCGAGTATCTCAGATGATGTGGCCGCGTAACTGTTCGACGCTGCATTTAATTAAAGGGATTTAAGCTGTCTTAAACACCACCGACCCACTCCTCCTACTATGTCTTATTTAATACACTGTCACCTTAATCTAGACCTATAAATAAGAGTGTTCAGTTCAGTTAGGGCATATGCATTGGCAATCCTTAAGGAATCCTTAGAAGTTAATCAAATGATTAATGAATTATAATAATAATATTTTGGTTATCTTTACTATAGATCAGTCCGTAAATAAGGTTTCGAAGGACTTGGTCCTTAGTGCAAGTGTCACAAGAGGAGAGGGTGGGTTTTCTTTTATGTTTGATTTTGTGAAAAAAAAAGATCATTGTGTTCCGGCGTAGTTACGACGTTCAGACGCCGGAGAGTTGGGTTCGTTGCAGTAGACGACACGGGAGAAGCCTGGTCCACCTATATGGGAATGATCTTCTTGGAAACTTGATTTACGACACTTGAAGGCGTAGATGTTGCTTAGATGTAACCTGCTTCTTCTCCGACCACCACCTTGTCTACCTCCCGCCATGTATCTCTGTGTGAAAACAAAAAAAAATGTATAAATCTTGAAAAGAATGAAAGAATTAAGCTTTTTCTGCTTTTTAGAACTATAAAAATAAATGAAGAGTTTGAGGGAAATATGTCGAATTATGTGAGTAATTATATCATTTGATTGAAGGAAGAAGAACGAGTGATTAAAGTATCTTTTTTTTAATCATTGTATCTTTTCTTAAATTTTTTTATCTTTTTTTAATCATTGTATTTTTTTTAATCATTGTATCTTTTTTTAATCATGCAATTAATGAAATTTTAACTTTTATTTAAAAAAAAAAATTCTTTTAAAAAAAAAATTTTTATTTGTAAGGACTTCATATTCGGAAACACCATTGGACACGTAAATTTGCATACAATCCTTAACTATTTTAAAAAAAATATATATATATTACTAAACTAATCCTAAGAATTCTAAGGTGGAGTACACCATTGCATATGCTCTGAGATTCACCAATTTTCTTTCTCAATCAGTCCCCATCAAATTTTCTCTCCAGGAATCGCCGACTCATTGATTCTGCTAGCCGAGTTGAAAGTTGGACGTTGCTTCAACACTGAAGTCCGATTGTTTAGGCTCCTCCTTTACGAGAAGGTAATTCCGTTGAACATTAACTGTTTTTTCGTGTTTTTAAGAGAAAGTATGTGAACTTATGGGTTGTTGATCTTTTCCAGGCCACGATGATTCAAGGTTCCGTCCACGCGAACCGACTCAAAACCTTCAAACAAATGTTTAAGGAAGGCTCACCGTTGATGAGATAACCGAACCGGCAAATCCAATACCCATGTAGCTGTTCAGGTTCCACTACAAGAAATGAACATGTTAATCAGCTACTTGCTTTAGCCAACATCAATATTCATCTTCCTGGGTACTCTCTAAAACATGTTAATCAAATACCGCAATGAACAATATACTTGCTGATGTTGTCACTGCTAATTATTGTTTGGCAGACATTTTCGGTGAATTGACTGAAATCAGAAGCACAATGAATCAAGACTCACAGAGCAAAGTACGTGTGATGGCGACCATTAAAATTCAGAGGTTAGTCTCGCTGTCCTAGGAAAGCATTTCTTCATTGGATTCCTCTCAGAAACACTAGAACAATTAACTCTTTAAATTTCATGTGCTAACTCAGCCTCCATAAGAATATCTGTTGATTTCCTCTGAAACGTAACTTCCAAGTCGATGCTCTTTCAGTTGCACCTTTGGTTATCCAGTAACGGTTACTTGACTTTAGAACTTTGAATGAACACTTGCAAACACCAACCTATCACACCACCATATCAGGAGACAAGAGAAGTTGGCAAGTCATGTGTCCTCATATGCTAATTACTCATCTCTCTCTTATTTTGTTTCATTCAAAGATTCAAACTTCAGTGAATTAATGATCAATATTTTGTTGTATATAATGTTTCGTGTATAGTGATTGCGGGAATGGAGAGATATGCGTTTAAAGGAATTGCATCAAACTCAGTGACATATCTAACAAACGTAGTGACGATGAGTAATTCAAGAGCAGCCAAGACAGTAAACACTTGGGCTGGTTTCATTTCTATGTTGCCTCCCTTCTCTGCTCTTCTGCTGATGCGTATAGTGATAGATTTTTTCAGTATCCTTGCTTCTTATTCTGTCTACTTTGTGGTCCGAATCTCTTACATTGAACTATATACATATTCGTGTCAGTATATGTTGAAATTATTACGTAAATGTTGCAACTCTATTTTATCGACAGATTATGTTTATCCAATAAGATTTGGCTATCTAGCTATCTTATGATCGATTATTGTTTTTACTTTTAACATTATGATCTATTATTGAACTGTTTTGTTAATAATCAGTCATGCAGTGACCAAGTAATGATGTGCACTAGGTAGTATTAGAACGAATGGTTTTGAACGAGCTAACTTAAAAATTAGAAAGTGGCCAAATGTGCTAAGTAGTGTAAGAAAAAATACTTTAGACCATCTTAAATAAGCTACGTATTTTGGCCTCAGATCATGTGTGTTCGATAAGTTTTCTAAGCTGTTTATTTTCCACAAGTTTAATGTTTTCTGAAAAACACCAAACCCCAATTTATCCCGAACCCACGGTCCTACTAGCTTCACCTACAAGTTTATAGTCACAACACACATACATTTCAACAATAACCGAACAATCATCATCCTTTTCCCCCCGCCAAAAACCCACAAATAATTCAGAAATCAAATACCAGATAACCAACAAAAACATTCAAAGAAACCCACACAACAAATTACTTGACGGCCTACAACTGTTTTTCTTAGAACATCCAACAATAAGATTACCCTTAAAAGTCCACAGAATTTACAAATGTAAAGGTCTTACACTGTTTTCCACTATAAATTGAACCTTACCTCAACTAAAACGACATGCCTTGATATGTGCATATTAAATTGACAAACATTACATAATACTCCACCAAAAATTCTTTCCTAATCACCAAATCGCAGCCAAAGTTTTTAAAAAACACAGAACATTCACACAATCATTACTTATAAATGCTAATCCATCAAACACAAAACTATAACTTGCAAAAACTATTATTTTACAAACAACTTATAAGTTATGTTCCGCATGCAGCAAATATTTTTAAAATTATAAAATCTTTCGCAAGTTTTTTTTCTTAACTATCAAACCAAATATTTTAACAGTAGATTTCGTAAATATATTTTTAATCATGTGTACATTTTAAACCAAAACTAATTATAAATTTCAAGGAATTTTGGTAATATATTATTATACTAATATATTTGATAATTTTAAAATAAAATAAAAAAAACTAAAAAGAGAAAAAAAAAATATTTTAACACTAAATTAAACAAATAAATTTATAATCAGTGTTACATTTTGAACACAAAAATACTTTTGTCAACTGAATACAAAATAATAGTAATTTTAAAATCATGAATAAAATTTAAACATTTTAGGAAGGACGATAAATTTAATAACAAATAGCACATATATAGATATCATATTATTTTATCATTAATAACTTAAATATTTATAAAATTTGGTTCGAAATAAATTGTCAATCATTTTTGTTATATATTTTTTTTTTGGTAAAAATGTTTGTTATTTTCTTACACCACCTTCTCATTACTGTTTTCTGAAACTATAAAGACAATCATATTTGGATTTCCTAATCGTATTTGGTCAGTTGTCAATAAATCACTCAGTCTACATATTATACATGATGCTCTGGTCTAGGTTGCTCAAATATCATACACTAACTGACATTACATTCCTTACATGGAAAACAACAGCTGCAATTCTGATGGAACCACTAATTTACGCGACGTAATAAAATCTACACCAACTGTGAAGCTTATTTAAATTTCACAGTGGCTTTTTTTTTGGACAAACTAGATTTCAGAGTGGTTGTATCCCACTTCCAACAAGATTTAAAACACAGCTACTAATGTTAATAAAAGATGTAGTTAGGAGCCCAAAAACCTATAAGTCTAATAAAAATGTCAAACCAACCACATTTCACGTAAGCTTATACGAGAATTGTAATGTTCAATAATAAAATTCTTATAAACTACTAACTTTTATCACATAGACAGAGATATATAATATGGTAAAAGGCATATAACATTAAAAATACGAACACTCACTTCGCGAATTTTTGCTTCCTTTCTTCAAAAGTTTAATAATAAACACTCTTGAAAGTCCACCAAATTTTAAAATATATTAGCTGACAACTGTTTTGCTAATTTATATAGTGTCCTATCTAAACAAAAACGATTTCGCTAAATACGCATAAATTAAAGAGGAATACTCTAAGATAAGCCTAAAAAAGTTTTTATCATCAAAATAATTTTTAAAGAAAAAAATAACCAAAAGAACCTTTATTAAAAGATGTAAATATACATTTATACCGTTGGGTTAACTAATCTATACTTAGGGTTTAGAGTTATGGGGTGGGTTTTTAGAGATTAGGCTTAAATTAAAAAAATATTTAAAAAAAATAAAAAAAATTATTTTAGTCATTTTTTTCTTTGAATTCTATTTTTGTGACAAAAACTTCAAAAATAGCTATTTGAGAGATTTGCCCTAAATTAAATTCACCACTAACCAGCCTCATAATTCTACAAACTCACTAGGAATAACCTTCTAGGAAACAATCTTTTCAAAAAAACATACAATATTCACATAATCATTGCTTCCAAATCCTAACCTAAAACATAAACAACAATTACTTTCGATGTTATAAGGAACGAGTTGAACATTTAAAGAAAAAGATAAAAATTATCATACTGTCAACCAAATAAACATACAAAAGAATGTTTAGAAAAAAATATTTTTAAAACAAAAAAAACTATACATTGCATCCCGCGCGTAGCGCGGACTTCCCCTAGTTTCATATATTTTATTAAAACTTTATGCATTGACGGGTACATGCAATTTAAATTCAGTCAATATGCATATGTCCTCCATAAAATAAAGTTAATCCACACCCACATTTTTAATTTGAGATTGGTGGCAATGCACCTGCCCCTTGGCTGATATAATTGTGGTGGGAGAGGGGGGATTCCAGCTCTAAAATTTTAGCTCAGCGTTTTGAAAGAGATTTTTATCGTGTATAATAATCAGGCCATTTTTATTTATCCGAAGAAAGAACTAATATCTCACTGGCACATGAGTATTTTCACTCGGTTAGAGTACATAAACGATTTGTCAATTCATATATGGTGATTAAAACATACATCAACGATTGAAATGGCATTTTCTGGGCTTAGTTCTCAGGTTAAGATTTGTAGTACCTCTTTTAATTTTATCATAATTGGTCAATGGAAGATCTTATGGTATGATAAGCTGTAACGATCTAAAATTTTTGAACCAGAAGTTTAGCCTGCTAAAGCCAAGGTTCAACTCCGAAAGCTAAGGTATTTTTTTTATAAATACCCTCCCCCTTTCGCCACTTCATTTTTCTGCATCAAACCAAGAAAAAAAAGAAGAAGAAAGAGTTGAGAAGATAATGGTGTTTGCATGCAGAGGCTGAGTCACCGGGGGTCGCCGCCGGAGCCACCACACGCCAAGACCACGCCGAGCTTCTCACCCCGATCACCGCCCGAGGTATCACCGGAAAACCGCATGCTTTAAGTTTAGTTTTATCCGTTATGTAAATCGGACATATCTCACTAACCGTTAGTATTCTCGTGCATACAAGTCCACCATTGTGTTTCTCTCGTCAAGGCGAAGCCGTAGCCGCCGACTACGCCTCAATCAGAGTTCGGACGAGCCCGTACGCACCCCCAGAAGTTTCACCATCCACGCACGTTCATTTCAAACGCCGCCGCCGGAAATCGCCTCTGCCGTCACCATCGTCCATCGCCGATAAGCCGCCGCCCTCCGCCCTCTCCGGCCGGTGACCGTCGCCCATGACTTTCTGGAGACTCGGCCGAGTCGACTCGTGAGTCAACTCGGTGACTCGGTCAACCGGTTGGTTTGACTGGTTTAAATTAATTTGAAATTGGTTAGGTTAAACCGTTTGGTTAAAACTAATTAGATTTCTGTTAGGATAATCGATTGGTTAACTAATTTAGTTTCAGTTAGGGATAATTCGGTTGGTTTAAATCAATTTCAATTTGGATAAGGTTTGACCGGGTTGACTTTGACCAGACGCATTGAATTTTTTGTTTGCCTTTGACCAGTCCGCTGGAAACCTGTTTTTAACCGTTTGAAGGGCGTTCTAACTCGATTTTTGCCCTGGTTTGAGATTTAGAGTCTATTTGAGCAGCTAGAAGTCATATACACCACTTTCTATATTGTTAAGGTGAGGACTACTCTACTAACATCCCGAACTAGTTTTAGTACTACTATTATGGAAAGTCTGGTTTTGAAACTTGTTCAGCTTGTGTGAATCAAGTCTTGCATGCTATTACTGTTATTGATTGTTAAACTGAAATAGGATAATAGAGGATTCAATGATTCCGTGAAATTATTGATACTAAGAACTGTTATATATATATATATAGTTATATATTAGATATTATGTGCGAGTGTGGGGGTTAAGTGATGTCTAAGCTATCGACGCAGCAGGTGTTTGTGCGGGGGCCCAGAGACGTCTAAGCTATCGACGCAGCGGGTGTTTGTGTGGCGGTACAGAGATGTTTGTACTATCGACGAAGCGGGGTGTAGTGCGGGGGTAAAAAGACAAATTATAGTAGTGACACAGCAGGTATGTATATCCTTATAAGGAAATACACGATGCAGAGAGTAGTTGTGTACTATGAGTGCATCGGTGGTAGTTAGCTAGTGTTCTAGATTTGTTTTGATTGCTAAGTGTGGTGTTTTATGCACCGTGTTTGCTTCATGGTAAAACTAAGCCTACATAGTCGTAGTACTATGTACTAATTCAGTGGTTTGTGGTTTAGCATCCCATACCTAACTGAGTGACTGCCATGTTACTCACCCCTCCTTTTTTTACCCCTTTCAAGTGAGACCGACGAGACAGAGTGATGATATCGGTCTGGTGCTTTCCTTTGGGCTTTTGAGCTTTTGGACTTTCAAACTTTTGGGCCTTTGGACTTTTATGCACTAAATTTCTTTCGTATTTCAGTTTTTCGGATGTTATGTTATTTTGGGTTTTCTGACGTGAATGTTGACTTTTCAATATTTAGAAGTGGATATTTCAGATATTATTGTTTTATTTCTTTATTTCGAAACTGTGTACACCGAAATTTTTTGTATGAGAGCGGGGGGGGGGAGGGGGTTCTGTCCAGACTCCGACTTAGGATAGCGTGATGGAACTCGTTTTTAATTATTTTTAAAGGATTTTAATATATTGGGGGGATTAGGATAAAATTTAAATAAAAAGAAATAGCATAATTCTGCTCAGTATCGCTCCTTTAATCGTTTGAATTCATTTTTCGTTAGAAGTGAACAGACTTGCTTTCTTTTCAGTTGCCGCCGAGGAGGAGATTTATTCATATTGAGACCACCATAGTTGCTAGAGAGGCTAGAGAGAAGCATGAGCAGCCTGTGGCTCCACCGATTGATCAGGATGCCTTGAGGCAGATGGTACATGATGTAGCTAGACAACAGCTCAGGAAGCAGTTCAGCAGGTTTCCTAGGAAGCAGCTAGGCAAGCCGCTCAAAAGGCTGTCTGGATAGCAGCACGGGGGTTGCTCGAAATATTGCTGCCGGCCAGCAGGGTCAGAAAATCATGCATGGTCCTCAGGTTCAGGTGCAGCATGGTCGACATATTCACGTGCAGCAGGCACCACCAGTTCAGGCTAAGCAAGATCACCAGATTCCCGCTCAGCCGGATCCAAAGGTCTTCCAGTTTCCACCACCACCACCACTAGTCATTCCAGTGCAGGTTCCTGCGTGTGATGACACGCTCATCAAGATTATCGCGCAGATGAAATACGTGGATTTGGAGCCTTTTAGGAGTATAGTGGTGCCTACATTTGCTTATAATTGGAAACATATGATGAGTCATTGTCTGAAGACTATCAAGTGCCCATTGTGGCTTTGCCTTAACATCAAAAATTTATATCTGCATGGAGATGCATCAGTATGGTGGGATGGGGTAAATCGATATGTGGACACGATCTGACCTATGATGATTTTCTCCTTGCGTCCGACAAGAAGTATTTTCCCAAGGAAGCTTTGCACCAAAAGAAGAATGCTTTTGAGCATTTGAAGCAAGGGACTAGGACTGTCGGGGAGTATGAACCGGAGTTAAGCCGATTCCGTGTGTTTGCTGGTAACAGTATGGATGAGGACGATCTGATCAGGAGGTTCTTAGATGGGATGCGAGTGGAACTTCGCGGCAGATGCAGTGTGGTTTCTTACACCAGTTTTGAGGACTTGGTAGAGAAGGTTGTGGTGCAGGAGACATGTACGGCTGAGGAGCAGATGTTCTTCAAGGTGGCTTAGCCTAAGTCGGGGAGTACTTCTCAGCTATATAAGAGGACATGCGACCATTCAAATGTCCAATGCCATAATTGTGGACATTTTGGGCATGTTTCTAGGAATTGTCAGAGGCCACCACATACCCAGATTGTAGCACCAGCAGCAGCAACACCAGTAGTGGCAACTAGGAAATGATATGGTTGTAACCAGCCGGGTCACATCTTGAGAGATTTCTCGAGGAAGGGAAATGTAACAGTTCCGCCACCACTAAAGCGTCTAGCCATCGCTCTGAGTGTGTTTACGGTAGGAGATGCCCAGGGAGCCGAGCCGATAGCGGGTATCTGTTTTTATGATACTTCTTATGTTGAGTATTTTGGTTTCTCAGTTATCATGTATAGTTAGTAAACTTTCGTCTAGGGTCTATTTTGGTTGGAGATGAGTCAGATCACTCCTTATTCGACGCGGGAGCTTCACACAGCTTCATGAGCCCGCGTTTGGGCAAGTCTTGGTCTTTACGGGGTGTCTTTGAGTCAAGCAAATTCAGAAAGCCGGCACAGAGAAGTTGGAAGCCGTTGGCGTTCATAGCGATGTACCAATTATGCTTGGAGGGGTCGATTCTCTCGGGGATTTGACAGAGATGGAGCTAAATTTATATGATGTTATTCTTGGGATGGATTGGTTAGTTCAGGGTATGATACTTGTAATGTACTCAGTGTATCAAATATCATCAACTTGTACAAATATATTTCAGTGTCCACGTGTACAACATTATACAAAAAAACACATGTACAACGATTCATCTATACATTGTTCAAATTATGATATTTGATATTTTTAATGATTTAGAGTATAATTGTTGTTTAGATGTACTCAGAGGTTTTTGGTATATATATATGTTTGTTTATCTCATTTGGTAGGGTCTAAATTGCAATTTTAAAAATTTTGGATTAACTTAAGAGGACTTATTTGCAAATCTGAAATTTTGGGACAATAATGGAAATAATTAAATTATAAGGATTAAATATGAAAATTAAGGAAACTTGATTTTAAGGTTCAACAATGGCAATCTAATCTTGGATGCAACGGCGGCTTCCCTTTACGGTCCACCAGAGGCACGAAGAGAGGATGTAATCACCACGAAGACCTTTTGAGACACCATGGAAGAGAGGCTGAGGGCACTACGTTGAAGTTTCCCATCGGATTTGAGACAATGTCGAAGAAAAGACCCGTATAGAAGAAAGAAGACTGCGGTGGAGCTTGTTGTATGTGTGAATTGTGGTGGAGAGCTATTAGCTGAATTCATGGCTCAATCTAAATTTTGTAAAGATAATTAGTTGAGAAAAAATTTGAAAAACAAAGATTTTAAAATGAAGAAATAAGAAAATTTCAGTAAAAAGAAGAAAAGAAAGTTTTAGTAAAAAGAAGAAGATGAGAGTGGATCTTACTATTTACAGTATATTTTTGTTTTAATTTGAAAAACTAAACGAAAATAAATGAAATTAGAGAAAATGTGTCGGTAGAAGAAAGTGTTGTGTTATTGAAAACTTAAAAAATGATCTTCCGTGTAATATTTTCAAATAATTATGGTAAATATTAAAAAATGGTAATATGAATGTAGTATTTTTGACCATTTTTCATGTATTGGACTGGTAATAAAAAATAAAGTTGGTGTATTGATATTGACTTTTTCATGAAACTCTATTTTGTTTAGGTTGCAATTTTCCCCTAGTTAGAAAATAAACCCAAAAAACCGGAGATAACCATTATTGATGGTTTGATTTAGTTCCGGTTTGGTTCTTGTTGTCTTTGGGTTAGTATTGGTAGGTGAAGTATTGCATTTGCGCCTCCAGTTACAGAGGGAAGAAGACGACCACAAGACATAGCCACCAACCCCCACCAACTCCATTTCTCCCTCCTTTTTAAACCTTTCTCTCATTCAATCTCTCTTCTGCTTCGATCCCCATCATGGCGTCCTCTTCTCTCACCTCCAAATCCATTCTCGGATCCACCAAACCCGGGTCTCCGGAGCTCCGTCGTCTCTCCTCTCCCGCCGTTCAGATCTCAATCCGAACTCAAACCAAGAAGAACCTCCGTGAGTTAAAGTTTGAATCTTTAGGGGAACCCATGTTGCGTTTAGTGATTGAGAATTGATTTAGAGATGAAAAAGTTGAAAGCTTTATGAGTTTTTGGGTTGTTGGGTTTGTGAATTGGCAGAGATACAAGCTACTGGAAGCTCGTATGGGACTCATTTTCGAGTTTCCACTTTTGGAGAATCACATGGAGGAGGTGTTGGTTGTATCATTGATGGATGTCCTCCTAGGATTCCACTCTCTGAATCTGATTTGCAATTCGATCTTGACAGGAGGTGAGGAACAAAGCTCTTATAGTCTTTTGTCTTGTCTTTGTCTTAAGCATTTATATTTATTGCTGGCCCTTGTACTTAACCTTGATTTTGATTTGCTTTTTATCAGGAGACCTGGTCAGAGCCGGATCACTACTCCTAGAAAAGAGACTGATACTTGCCGGATATCTTCTGGAGTCTCCGAAGGTTTGCTTTTCACAGACTGAGTTTGGTTTGGTTTGGTTTGATTTGGTTTGGTTTGGTTTTGTATGGTTTGGTGTGGTTTGGTTTTGTATGGTTTGGTTTGGTTTCTCACCCTTTCTCTAACTGTGGACATTCCTAAAATGCAGGAATGACGACAGGAACACCTATCCATGTGTTTGTGCCAAACACAGATCAGAGAGGACTTGTAAGCTTCTGACATCATTGTTCATATATATTGTGTACTCGATGTTTGCTGTTGGCATTAGGAAAGTCAGTAACGCTGGATAGATTAGGGAGCTTGGAAATTTTCTTTTGATTGTAACTTTTGAGAGTTTCGCTGGATTTTCAGGATTATAGTGAAATGTCGGTTGCTTATAGGCCATCACATGCTGATGCAACTTATGACATGAAGTATGGTGTCAGATCAGTACAGGTAACCACTTATTTTCTTTTTTTGTTTAAACTATTTATATGTTAATGGTGTTAATGTAGTTAAGATCACCTCCAATGGAAAATAGATACTTTAGGTTGGGTTTCCGTAAAGTTAAAACCTTACAATAAAATACTAATATTAATATATACATAAATACATATGTATTTTGAGAACTCCAGAACTAGAATCATTGTTAAGGGTGCTCTTCGAAGGCAAATGTTCAGCTCAATTTACTTTAAGTGTATTTTTTTCTGAAGGGTGGTGGGAGATCTTCAGCTAGAGAGACCATAGGAAGAGTAGCTCCTGGAGCTTTGGCCAAGAAAATTTTGAAGCAATTTGCAGGAACTGAGGTGTGTTTACTTTCTGATTCTGCATATAGCACTGCTCTGCAATCAATTAACATCAAATTCTTTATGTCCTTTCTGACGTTTGTATCACTCTTTCAATCTTTCATCTCTCTGTTTTTTTTTCTATCTTAGCATATCCTATAAAGAAGATGTCCCTTAGTAGTTTAACTCATGAACCTAACTTTCAACAGATTCATGTAACTCTTTCAAATTTGCTTCCTGATTTGCTTACGTTTATCTCGTTTACCTTTTCCTGTCTCCAGATTCTTGCCTATGTCTCTCAAGTCCACCAGGTTGTACTTCCAGAAGATTTGGTAGACCATGAGAATTTGACGCTTGAACAGGTGCGCATCTCTGTGACCTGATTCTTGCTGTGAATTTGGACTTTCATCCACCAATATAATCATTTTTCTAGTAACTTAAGTGTTGTAATTCTTATAAAGGTTCTTTCAGTAATAGTCTTACCTCATTTGATTTGTCTTCCAGATAGAAAATAACATCGTCAGGTGTCCTAATCCCGAGTATGCTGAAAAGATGATAGCTGCTATAGATGCTGTGAGGACTAAAGGGAACTCTGTTGGTGGTGTTGTGACCTGCATCGTTCGGAATGCACCACGTGTATGAACTCACTGTACCATCCAATTAGTTTAATCTGTGCTTCTTCCTGAAGTTTGTTTTCATAAAACTTCAGTGAATGATTAATGAAACTAATATGCACAGGGGCTTGGAACACCGGTTTTCGATAAACTTGAAGCAGAACTGGCAAAAGCTTGTATGTCTTTACCTGCAACAAAGGGATTTGAGTTTGGAAGTGGCTTCTCAGGTATGTTAAGTAGCTAGTTAAAACCCCTTCTTGAGCAGTACATAATCATACGCATGTACCCGCAGGTACTTTTCTAACTGGTCTTGAACACAATGATGAGTTCTACACCGATGAAAATGGAAGAATCCGGACAAAAACAAACCGATCCGGTGGAATACAGGTTGGTTAACGTGTCAACAAACTACTACTTCTCTCCTGAAAAGTGTAAGCTGATACTGGTCAATTTGCGTAGGGAGGGATATCAAATGGTGAAATAATAAACATGAGAGTAGCCTTCAAGCCAACATCTACCATTGGAGTAAGTTTCTGATGAACATAAGACAATGTTTGCTTGGTAATCATCAGTTAAACTCATTGATGTTCTGTTTTCCATATGTGCAGAGGAAGCAGAACACTGTAACCAGAGATAAGAAAGAAACTGAGATGATTGCACGTGGACGTCATGATCCTTGTGTTGTTCCACGAGGTTACTATATAAACCTGTAACCATTGTATTGAGTTTTATCTTTTGTTACTCAGGATCTTGATTTTTTGGATTCTCTTTTTGGTTTTTGTTGCAGCTGTGCCAATGGTGGAAGCAATGGTGGCTTTAGTTCTTGTGGATCAGTTGATGGGGCAATACGCACAGTGTCATTTGTTCCCGATAAATCCAGAGCTGCAGGAACCTCTTCGGACAGCTTCTCCTGTGGGGCACGAGCAGCCGCAAAATGTTGCTGCTTTGTAAGCAAAAACTTGAGAAGATTAGAGTGAAAGAGACAGGCTTCGCTTTTGTTGTGTGATTATTTTGAATAAAAATATTTAAATTTTTGTAAGATGATGATCTACTTCTGTATCCTGCTTTTCATTCAGTTATATCAATCGAAACGCTTCTGATTTTTAATTAAAATATTGAGTAATAATTACACAATACAAAATGGGAAATTGCATTGTATAGCAGAAAAAAATTAATTATTTGCCCAATAACCAATTGACCTAAGTTTCGCCTATACAACGTATATATTATGTAATATTGCTCTTTTACCCTTCTAAGCAACCGGCTCAACCTGCACAAAAAAAAAACACTTTACATAATAATTGTTTACAGAAAGAGCAGTTGTGTTCCTTCAATATTCACTCAATCAAAATTAACTCATTAATTAGTAAAATTGTAGAAGGTGAATCGTTTTATTCTCCAATTTGAGCGTACCCACCAACTTCTTTCACGAGGAAAATACAAGGATCTGTCAGTGCCAGAAGGCGAAGCTTGTCATATTCCTGGAATATAAAAAGGAGGCGACGGTAGTACAAGCAAGGCAACGCGGTGCCTGAACTCTAGCCGATTCGACTTTACAACAGTGTTTTGCGGAAGATACTTTAACCTACATTCAGTTCCGGTTCTCTGAAACTTTTCTTTGAATTGGAAGCGCTTTTCTCTTCCATTTGTTTTACCGGGAAAATATTTGATTAGATTTGAGAAATATGAGAAATGCTTTCATGTTGCATGTGGATTTTGCTATTTCTAAACGCATTAAACCATTGTTTTATTGTTTTTTTACGGTTGTCCATCTTCCTTGTCTCTTTTGGAATCATCTTTGTTAACTCATGGTTCATGAACAATGGTATAGATTTGCGCAACCTGCATGTTTGGTGTTGTCCTTTTCGTGTTTCTTGTATATTTCCTAACAAGGTAAAATAGGCCATTCACAGATGACATAGTACATGTTAGGCCATTCTACATAGGACATAGTATAGTTCGTAAGAAGGTAAAATGGAATAGACTTTGTGCTTGTTACTATAGGAAACCGGGATACCTTTGTGCAACCTGCATGTTTGTTTATTGTCCTATTCTGTTTTTAATCTAGTTAAACATGTCACACGTACATAGATAAAAGAGGCCATGTCAGGAAGAACATAGTATAATTGTGCACAAGTAAAAATAGAATAGACTTCTTGTTTGTGAATTGATTGCTTCTCGCTTTCTATCTATGCTTTAACAGCATGGACTAATACAACGCCCGAACTTTCACTTCCAGTTGTTAACATTCCGCACATCTATGCAACTAACTCAATACCATGGTGTATAGGTTATTCGGTTGTTGCCGCACTGATTTTATCGAAATAGCACGCTGTGAGAACCGTATTGAATTTTGTGTCCTTAACTAAAGAATATGTTCGGACAGCAGCTGAGAACCACGAAAGTGAAACGCTGGATATGTGTTAGGCGGCCGTACCCACTGATGAAGAGTAAACACCATATGATTGTGCTATGCATGTTGTTTTATGTTTCATATTTGCCTTTGTGTTTTGCTGAACCAACTCTGTTACTCCCGATGGGATTTTATCAAAGCTTTACTTTATAAAATGGGTTTTGATCCTCAATGAATTCAACTAATAATGGAATGTATAACCTCAATCCAGTATAAAGTTCTCTTAATGGTTGGGAGATCCAAACCCCAACCATTAAGCATAAATTGAATAGTATAGTTTAATAATATCAAATATGAAATATTATATTCAGATTTAATTTTATTTAAAATATTAAGTATATATTATAATTTATATTTGGGTTTGGGTTTATTGATTAGTATGTAAGGTTTAGTATTTAGTGGTTGGGGTTTGGATTTGTATTTAGGGATTGTGGGAATGTGGGTGGACGGAGTCTATAAATAGAATAGCAGTTTGAACCATGTTCTATTTGGCAAACTATTTCATTTCGTATATTGTAATCTCAAAATTATCTAAGAACTTATAAAAATATATTTAAGTATATTATACTACTTATTTCAACTATTATTGGGTAGAGTTGGTAAAGACACCGTCCTCTCCTCCTTCACCTCGTCAGCCATAATCTCTCATACTTTTCAAGTGTTGCAATGTTATATTTATTTGTTCTATTATATTGACGAGTGTAGAATAGAATGTGATTTCATTTTACAGTGAAAACATATATTATAATTAAAATAATCTAAATATGTATTATAGTTTATATGTGGGTTTGTGTTTAGTGGTTGGAGTTTAAAATTTACTATTTAGTAGTTTGGTTGGGTTGTGTTAAAAAAAAGTAGTTTGGTTGGATAATGTTTAATATGTATGGATCGTGAGAATGGTTATAATCCTATACTATCTTGACTAGATGAAATAGAGTACTTGATGCATATTTGTGTAGTCAATCGACATGTGATGTGAATGGTTCCTCCTTCTTTCACGTGGAATATATATTATCATTTATATTTGAATTTGGATTTAGTAATTAATATTTAAGTTTTAGTATATAGGGGGGATTGGGAATGTTTTAGTATTTAAAGGTTGTTAGTGGGGTTATAATGTATACTATTTTGATGATATAGAATAGAACACTTAATACATATATATGTGGTCACTAAATGTATACGTGGACTACTTTTCTTTTTATGATGTACAATAGTTTCCAGGTACTCTTGACCTTATGTTTTATCGATTATGTTATCCTCTTCACATATTTACTTGGTACCTGTAAATTGAAGGGGTAAAACCGGATGTTATATGACATAAATGCTAGAAATTACTTTATGTCAAAATCAATGACAATTACCTAATTTGTACTTCATATTTGGCTATTTGGCAAATTCTCCCTTTTTATATTAAAAAAATAATATTTATTTTTTATTTTTAAATTTAAAATTATTTTTTAAAATTTCACTTTAAGATTAGTTAACCTAAAGATATAAATGTATATTTATACTGTTTAATAAAATCAATTGTAATTATTATTTCCTGAATCTATTTTAGTGACAAAATGTTTTGATGCTATCTTGCAGTATTTATGTTACAAAGTTGATTTTCTTACTTATGTGGTCTTTGTTCTGTTTGTTTGAGAAACCACAAGAGAAGTCGGAGTGCCGAACTACGACTCTTCAAGGCGCCGCAGCAGTTGGATATCTCTTTAAGATATAACGCCCATCATGGAAATTCCATCCAATCCCATCCCAAGACATTATTTAAAAAAAAATACATATTTATTATCATTACATTTATTATCATCAAAAAATTATGACATAACATCAATATAATTATGTAAAAGTTTTTTATAAAAAATTATATATCGGAAAAAATATAATTTGGCAAAAAAATTAAATATAGTAATGACTAAAATTTAGCTTTTCATAAATGTTTATTTTTGACAAGATTTTGAACTATATTAATAACTAATAATTCAGATATATTTAACAAAAAAACTAATAATTCATATATCATCATTAAAATAAAATAAATATATATATAACAATATCTAATATAATTACATTAACTTATAAATCGTATTTTGTTTAAATATATGTATTGTTATTAAAATTAATTGTAAGTGTTCATTAACAAATACAATACTAAAGCAATACTAATCAATTAAAATTTTGTTGACGAATAAATGTTATAAGTTTTATTAGCATTATTGGTTATTTAGATTAATTAACAGATTTATTTTTACCAGTTTAATGTATTTTTACTAAAATAAAAAGAAATTAAACATTTAATAAATTTATACATTTAAATATAGATAAACTTTAAATCAAGGGAAAAGAAATATATTCAACATAAATAATCACTAAATATGATATAATATAATTAGAAATAATATTGATATAAAATGTAACTTTATTGAACTTCAAATAAAATAAAATTAAAATAGTTAACCCAAATAAAAAGAAACCGGATACAAAAAATAGTTACTATTTTATCTTTTTCCAAACCGATAAAGTTAAAATATAAAAATGTAGTAATAACTCATATATTGTTACTAAATTAAACATATTAAATTATAAAATTAAAAAAGAAAAAATTATAAATATAAAAATATTTTACAAATTTGAAAATATTATTTAGTTCTATTTATGATAATTATACAATTTCTTATAACTAAAACTTTCTTCAAAATTTCATATAAGTTTTTCAATTACAAACATCTAGTATAATACTATTAGTTTCCTTTTACAAATCTCCAAAATACTATTTAGTTTTACTTTTTATAATTTAAAAATTATATTTCTAATAAATTTTCTTCTTAATTGTATACAACTTGCAATATATTTTAACCAAAAGAAGAGATAAAAATCTACTAAAATTATAATTTAAATATAAACATATCAAATAAAATATAAATTTAAATTAAAAAATCTATTTTTATCTACTTTTTATGTTTAATTAAACTAAAAGTTTCAATTAATATATTGCTAAGCAATTAGTAAATCTAAAATAGTAACAAATTTTAATAATAATAACAATCAAACTGAATTAGTTTCAAAAATAGATTTTATGTTATGTCAAAATTTTGCTTAAAATAAATAGTGATATGAACAAACAATACCATAAAGAAATAAAAAATAGTCATTCTTAAATTTAATCTATAGAAAACAAAAATCTACGTGGATGCATGGATCAGTTTTTAGTTCTTCCTATTGTAAAGGAGTTTCTTATTTTTGTCAGTGATATTCTTATCCTCTTAAAAAGAAACATATATTCTTATCGGAGACTACTATAAATAACTAGTAACAATTTACTATTAATATTTGCCTGTCTTTTCTAACTAATTTTTAAAACTATAAATATTGGTATTTGGTTTTATCAAATCTCATTATTTAGTCATCAGAATCATGGTTTCTGCCAATAATCAGCAATGCACAAAACTCATGTTTTATGCTCTTGTTCTTTATCTGGCAATACCATCCTTGTTAGCTTCTGCAGATGCTACAATGGAAAAACGCATCGCAAGAAGTTTGTTACCTTTTCAAAAGAAAACTATTGTGATATTCAACAATGTACCAAACCAAGAAGTTATGAATATACATTGCAGCTCTTCAGAAGATGATTTGGGATTAAAACATATCCCCTACTTTGGGAGTTATACTTTCAAGTTTAAGGTAAACTGGAAAGGCACTACAAAATTTCGATGCCATGTTACATGGCGTGGAGGAGGAGATCATTGGATTACTGTATTCAAACGTGGGAGAGACAAATGTAGTGAATGTGTTTGGCGGGTCTACGGTTCTAATGGTGTATATGATAAACCTCTGACGCTCTTAAAACGCGACGGATATGGGTATGAAACTTATGATTGGGACAAATAATTTTTTTATGGGTATCCTATATGTCTGTGGTGGGTCACAAAACTTGTTTTTCTGTTTATCTATGATTAATAAAAAAGCCAAAAGATGAAAAGTCTTTTTTAATAAGTAATAGATCATTATCCGTGTGCATGTTATTTTTTGGTTATAAGGGCATCTCCAACCCACTCCTCATTTATATGGGGTCCACCTTTAAAATAAGAAAAAAGAGGGTAATCCAACGGTGTCCCTTCAAATATTTTCTCTTATTTTACAGTTTAGTCCTCAATTTTATTAGTAATTAATTATAATCATTAAACTTTAATAATTAAATAATAAACACATACGAATATGTGATATTGACAAAATTAGTAAACACATTTAGTAATAACACCAGATTATTATAAAAAAATATAAAATTACATATAATAATAAAACACATACAATTTCAAATTACAAAATACATTTAACATACAAAACTAATCAATCCGATTATTTCCGTAATTTTTTCGTATATGCTCAATCAATGTATTTTTAAGTGATAAATGAGCTTCTTTATTTTTAATTAACATATTATTATTATTTAAGTGAATTTTATGAGATTATATTATAATATTTAAGTGCTAGTATAATTATAATATTAAAATGCAACATGAAAAATAATAAGTATACAATCATTAAACATACATAAATAAAAAGACTAAAGTGAAAAGTAAATAGTGTTTTAAGGGGGTGAACAATGCACCCTCAAATTTGAGGGTGTACTGTTCACCCCCTTAAAATTTGAGGGGATAAAGGGCCATTGAAGTGCAAAACCCTTCAAAAAATAAGGGGATAAGGGCCCGTTAGAGATGCCCTAACACAAATTTTAATATAAATAGTGTTTTGAATTTTTTTTTACATTATTATGTCACATAATTTAAAAAAACATTACATAATTAATGAGCCAAATTTTTTGTATGTACACTTTATTTCCAACGTTAAAATTATATATTGTGTAAAATTATATAGAGCTTGAAGATCAAACCTTATGCATATAGGATAGCGTCAATAAAAGTAAGACTCTTAAAAAGTCCAAAAAAAGATTCTCACGTATAAAAAAAGTTTAACCTGTTACTTATGATTATCTAATTACTGCAATCTTCCCTTAGTATTGCATCATCATCATTCCAGCCGTCAATCTCAATGTTTTGTCTTTTTCTAATATGTTTGCTATAAATAGCTCTTTTTACATTTGATGTTTGTGATAAAACAAAAAAATAATAATAAAATATCTTTCTCACATTTCATCTAGTCTTTTCCTTTGTTTCTTTTCAACAGAGAATATATATATATATATATATATAAATAATAAATACATATATCTAACAAGTTATCATCATGAAACTCTAAACTTATACCAAACGAGGTTATACTATCAAGAAAATACCAGACTTTGAGACTATGGATAGAGATATATGTTTGGTAGATAGTGCGTCAACGCACATGATAATTAAAGATAAGAAATAATTCTCTAGTCTCAAAATAAAAGATTACGCTGGAAGCGTAAGTACAATATCAGATAGTGCAAAGATTGTTAAGGGCTTTGGAAGAGTCAGTTTTTCAATGCCACGGAGGACAAAATTTGAAATAAGTGATGCATTATACTCTTCCGAGTCTCATAAAAATTTGTTAAATTTTAAGGATATCTGGAGAAATTGATATCATATTGGATCTATGAGGAAATATGACATTGAATATCTTTGCATTAAGTTTAATAGGAAACATATATTGTTAGAGTTAAGAATGTAATCCTCTGGATTATATTGTACGAAAATAAACATGATTGAGTCATATGTCACGGTAAACCTGAAGTTTACTAATACATTTAAAATCTGGCATGAGAGGCTAGGACATCCCAGTTGAGTAATGATGAAAAAGATAATGCAAAATTCAAATATTCATCCGTTGAAGAACGAGAGAATTTTGAAAACGGGCGAGTTTACATGTAATACATGTTCTCAAAGAAACTTATAACTAGACCATCACCAAAAAAGTTGGCAATGAATCATCATTGTTTTTAGAAAGAATACATGGTGATATATGTGGGCCAATCCACCCACCGTGCGGACCATTCAAGTATTTCATGGTATTGATTGATGCATCTAGTCGATGGTCAAATGTGTATCTTTTGAAGACACGAAATACGGCTTTCGCAAAGTTCATTGCCTAAATAATAAAGCTAAGAATATAGTTCTGAGAGTATGCCATTAAGAAAGTAAGGCTTGATAATGCTGGTGAGATTACATCGCAAGCCTTTAACGATTAGTGTATGTTAATGGGGATTGATGTAGAGCATCCAGTTCCCCATGTTCATACACAAAATGGCATGGTCGAGTCAAACGGTTGCATTTGATTGCAAGACCGTTGATATTGAGAACAAAGCTCTCAATTTTGGTATGAGGTCATATTATTTTGCATGCGGCTGCACTGATTCAGCTACGACTGAGTGCAAATAATAAGTATTTCCCATTACAATTGTCATCTGGGCAAGAACCAGATGTATCTCATCTCCGTGTTTTTGGGTGTGCGATTTATGTTCCGATAGCTTCGCTACAAAGAACTAAAATCACAAAGGAGATTGAGAATATACGTGGATTATACGTTACAAGTATAATAAGATATCTTGAACCAGTAACTGGTGATATGTTTACGGCACGGTTTGCCAATTGCCATTTTAATGAGGAAGAATTTCCAGCGTAAGGGGAAGGAATTATAGAAATTTCTAAAGAGATTACATGGTGTACACCGTCGTTGTTACACCTTGATCTCCCTATAAATCAACAAGAGCTGGAAGTTCAGAAAATTGTGCATTTGCATAATTGGACAAAACAGTTACTAGATACGTTCACAGATACGAGAATCGTGACGAAGTCATATATACTTGTTGAAAATGTTTCATCAAAAGTTGTTGTTCCTGAAGGACAAACTGATGGAAACACAATGAATAAACATAGTATTTATTTAAAGAGGGGGAGGCCAGTGGGTTCTAAAGATAAAAATCCCCGAAATAAAAAGATATTGGTTGAGCAAAATGAAAAAGTTCTAGAAGAACCTGATACTGAAAAATGTATGAAAGAATGCATAAATGAAAAGGTTCAAAAAAAAACCAAATAAAGATAATGATCCAAATGACGAGATGGAAACAAAAAAGAATAAGATTTCCATCAACTACGCCCGAGATGAAAAGTTATAGATCATAAATAAGATAAAAGATGTTGATGGAATATTCTCATTTTTTGTGTCCAAAGAGATCGATCATGATAGTGATGATCCAGATCCAAGGTCCATATTGGAATGTATGAAAAGACATAATTGGGAGAAGTGGAAGAAGGCCATACAAACTGAGTTATTCTACTTAAATAAAAGGAATGTCTTTGGATCTATAGTCATAACACTTGAGAATATAAATCATGTTGGGTACAAGTGGGTATTGGTGAGAAAAGTAAATGAGAAAAATGAAGTAACAAGATATAAAGCCCGATTAGTTGCCAAAGATTTTTCCCAGAGACTGGGAATTAATTTTGAGGAAACGTATTCCCCGGTAATAGATGCAATTACGTTTAGATTATTGATGAGCCTAGCGGCATCGGAAAATCTTGAAATGCATCTTATGCATGTTGTACTGCATATTTGTATGGATCATTGGATAATAATATATACATGAAACTCCTATAAGGATTGGAAATGCCAAAAGCATTGAATGCAAAATCTAGGGAGATTCGTTCGGTCAAGTTACAACGATCACTTTACGGACTAAAACAATCCGGACGCATGTGGTACAATCGCTTAAGTGAATATCTATTGAGAAAATGATATGTGAATAATGCGATATTTTCATTTGTTTTTATTAATAAATCATCATCTGGCTTTGTGATCATTGTTTTATATATTGATGAACTGAACATAATTGAAACTCAAAAGGAGGTTGATGATGCACAGGCTCATAAAAAGAAGAGAATGAAAGATCTCGGCAAGACAAAGTTTTATCTTGGGCTCCAGATTGCGCATCTCTGAGAAGAAATATTTGTGCATCAATCAAATTATACGAAAAGGCTCTTGAAACGCTTTTATATGGATAAAGCGACTCCATTGAGTACTCCAATGATAAATAGATCTCTCGATGTTGAGAAAGATCCTTTTAAATCCTGTGAAGATAGCAAAAAAATTAGGTCTTGAAGTACCTTACAGGAGTGCTATCGGTGGGCTTTTATATCTTGCAAACTGTACAAGACCTGATATTTGCTTTTGCTACTAATTTATTTGCAGGATATAGTTCTGCTCCTACTCGTAGGCATTGGAACGGAATAAAACATATATTCTGTTACCTTCAAAGTACAGTTGACCTAGGGTTAATTTATTTTAGAAAATCAGAGTTTAGTATGGTTGGTTTTGCAGATGTAGGATACTTATCAGATCCTCATAAAGCTCGATCACAAACCGGGTATGTTTTTACAATTTGTGGAACTGCAATCTCTTGGCGTTCCTAGAAACAAACTCTGGTTGTGACTTCGTTGAATCATGCAGAGACTATTGCACTTCACGAATCTCGAGAATGTGTGGCTTAGGTCAATGAGTCACCACATACAAAAATCAAGTGGAATAGCTGGTAAGAAAGAGTCGACGAATATATTTAAAGACAATTCGGCTTGTGTCGCTCAACTCAAAAAATGCTATATTAAGAGCGACAAGACAAAACATATCCCTCCAAGATTTTTCTCATACATACGAAAATTCGAGAAAAATCAAGAAGTGGACATAGAGTATGTACGGTCATACGACAATCAAGTTGACTTGTTTACAAAAACTCTTCTCACTACAATAATCCGAAAACACGTCTACGGTATCGGAATGCGGCGTTTGCATGATCTGTGAAGAAAAAGTTATGTCAATTACTCTCAAGGGGAGATTACGACTCTGTATTCTTTTTCTCTTGTCATGGTTTTTATACCTTGGGGTTTTTCCATGACTAAGTTTTTAACAAGGCAGTACGTAATACAAGATGAATAATCAAGGAGGAGTGTTACGTATGATTATTTAAGTATTGCCACGTACTAGACACTAGTCTTCCTATCCCCTTTGTATCGCATCATCATCATTCCAGCTGTCGATCCCAATGTTTTGTCTTTTTCTAATATGTTTGCAATAAATAGCTCTTCTCACGTTTGTTGTTTGTGATATAACAATAAGAAAATAATAAAGACATATCTCCCACATCCCATCTAATCTCTTTCTTGTTTCTTTTAAACATATATATATATATAAATAATAAATACAGAATCGGTTCTGTAAGTTAGATATGTCTGTAAGTTTTGATTATTATCAGTGGTTTAGAAGTCAGTTACTTAGCTTTAGTTTGATGTTGTAAGTGCCCTGGTTTGTATCTTGTTGGGCTAAAATTTCCCCTGTGTAGGATTTCGTTTCCGGGGATAGTTCGTTCTCCGCCGGTCTAGTTAACCACGGATTGGACATTCATCCGTTGGTGTTGTTCTCTCCGACTTTGGTCATAATAAATCTCAAATGGAAAAAAAAATACAAAATCGGTTCCTCACTTATATCCAACATAATCATATTTCTTAAGAAAAGCTTAGCCAAAAACATGAATCCATAACACTAATATCATCCCAGTAGTTAGAAGCTTAGTTCTCAATGCTGAACTTGGATAAAGAGCTACAAACATTAGAGCATTCAACCGGAGAATGAGTCTAGGACCCGTTCATCCCAAAGGAGACTTCGAAGGGAAGCAAAGGCGAAGCAGGGGCGAAAAAGTTCTGGTCCGGCTAGCAGTCGATGAAGTCCACTTCAGACACCTAAACAATTCCAGACGGCGAAACAACTCCTAAACCCAACACAATGAAGTCCATGAAACCTTGTTCCGATGAAGAGAAGTTAGCAAGTAAAACGTGGAGTGACACAAGAAAAGAAAAGCAGAGGTTTTAAGCTCTCAACTTTGATACCTTCACACCAGCATACAAACTGAAAAATATTCCATCTTTAAAGCAAGGAAAAGGCAGGGTACATCAATGGATGATATTCTTCTAGAAATATGAAGAATAGAGGAGCCAAAGCTCCAACAAACAGACGAGAAGAAGAGTCGTCAAAGTTTGAGCTATGCAAACACACTCAAATCTCAACCCACCCACCCACCCACCACCAAAAAGAGTAATTTACAAATATACCCCCAAAAGAAAGTCAAATTACACATCAGCGTCGTTGCTTCCCCTCGCCAATCGCCATTATCGCGTCCTCTGACCCCTCGCCGTCTCTTTGTGACAATTCCGTCACCGATTGGCCCCGATCTCCGAGAGCTGATTCTCAACAATGGGATCGTCTCCCGAGATCATCGACATCGCTACTAGCGCTCGGAGAATAGGCGTAGACAATCGCATCTCTCTCAGATTCTACTTTAGAATCGCAGATAACATCCTCAAACAGGTTTCCACTGTCTCCGATCTAGGGTTTCATTAGCTTCTTGTTCCTCTGAATCATATGCACAATCGTTTTCTTTGTAGGCCAATATATTTCGAGCTGAGAAGAATATAATCGATTTATATGTCATGCTTCTGCGTTTCTCGAGGTGAGGAAGCTAAAACCTTTGACACTCTTTTTAAGCAAGTGAAATTAACTATTTGTTTTGTTAGCTTGGCTCTCGAGACTATACCTTCCCATCGTGATTACAGAACATCTCTTAAAAGCAACAAAGAGTATTTGAGAATGGTAATGGAATTGTTTATGTATGGTTATGATCCTCCCCCCCTGTGAATGGTTTGATGTGAGGTTTTTGTTTTGTTGTAGAGACTATTGGATGTCTTGGCTGAGCTTGAGAAGTTGAAACCAGTTGTACAGCAAAGGATCGATGAACTTAACCCCAAGCCTTTACCCCGGTATAATGTGAAAAATCTTCAAGTAAACGGTTCTTCGGCTGTAAAAGCTTCTTTGAGTAGCTATGATCATACAAAGGTGTGCGTATATGATTTGCTCTTGTTAGTTTCAGAAACTTTTGGTTTCTGTTAGTAAAATATGAGTGGCACTAAAGTTAAAGCTGCAGTAGATGAACATTCCTTGCTCTGTTTGTATGTTTCTCTTGTTCGGCATAGGTGATGAATACTTCTGGACATAATTTTGGCTACATGGGTTCCAGGGGTCAGCAATTCTTGAACGCTGCACCACTTGAAGAGCGTTTTCGTAATATGTAAGTCTTCTGTTTTTAGTTCTTGACCCTGTTTTCTTGGTCTCATAGTGTTTATTGATTGCACAATGTTCTAGGTCAGTGAATTTAATCCGACCAACTGAAGAAACTCTTTCCAAGCATTCCATCTTGGGTCCAAATGGACTCCGTGCACAGTGGCAGCCTCCGAAGAATGACATAAAGGTATTCTATATAGCATGCTACTTTCTTATCCACTTCTTTCACACTAAGCTTATGTTGTTTTGGCTGTATTATCAGGTTCAGTATCCAAGCAATATAGATTTTTCGCCAATTGAAATCCCAAGGTTAGACCATTTAGCTGGTTTTAAAGCAAATTGTACGTTTCCATTCTGCATATTAAGAGATTTTGTACAACTGCTTGCATTGTCCGCCCATTTTCTCTCGCCCTCGTTGCTTGATAATCTCTGTGTTAACATTCTCTACTGATGTTCTCTATGGGGAACAGCTTCCGACAACAATTCGTGGTTAGCAAACCAATGATAACAAATGGCAGTAACAACGAACCTGAGAAGCCAATTGTGGAATCAAGCTCTACTTCAAGTGAAAATATCCAGAAAGACTACACCGAAGAGCTTTCCTCGATGATTACGTTCGAAGAACCAGAAAGCGTTGAAGATAACAACATCATTAGGCAACCATCACCACCTCCAGTACTTGCAGAAGTTCAAGATTTGGCTCATGGGTTATGCCATGAAACTAACGAAGTGGAATGTAAGATAGATAACTCCTTGCCAGATGAGTCTCTACGTGCAGAATGTCCACTTGAACTCCATATTGTAAGTTGACACCTAGATTTATGTTAATGGATCCATACATACATATCATTGCTTTCCAACTTAATGACCTTTATTTGCACTGCAGGCAACGACAATGATGGATGCCTTTATGAGGCTTGCCAACTCGAATACCAAGAAGGATTTAGAGACCTGTGGTATACTTGCTGGTTCACTAGTGAGTTTTAAATGCATATATCATTCTATGTCTCAAATCTGAAAATGCGACTTGAAAATGGATCAACAATAATGATTTGTGAATCACTTGTATGCAGAAAAATAGAAAGTTCTATATCACAGCTCTCATCATACCAAAACAGGAATCAACATCTAACTCAGTAAGCTCAGTATTGTTTTGGTATTTCAACTTAGCTTATTCATTCATCAGATATGCCAATCTTAAACACTTTTCTCTCTCTCTATAGTGTCAGGCCACAAATGAAGAGGAGATATTTGAAGTACAGGACAAGCAATCCCTTTTCCCACTTGGATGGATCCATGTGAGTAAAATATACATATATGATGCTTGAAGATCAATCTTCTTCTTTAATATCATTTTTAGTGGTTGAGTAGTGTCATATACTTCTTTACCTGATTCGTTAATTCACTGTCTCTATTTCTTCAGACGCATCCGACACAGTCTTGTTTCATGTCATCCATCGATGTCCACACGCACTATTCATACCAGGTACTGGAAATAATCGTTCTAAATAAAATGATATCAAAATGCATTCATCTCTGTTTGCTTATACATTTTTTCTCAGATTATGTTACCTGAAGCGGTGGCAATTGTCATGGCGCCACAAGACTCTTCAAGGTAAGAATAAACAAACGAAAAGACCAAAGACTTTCTCTCTGTTACTAAATGTAATGATTCTTTAGGAGACACGGAATATTCCGGCTGACAACTCCGGGAGGAATGACGGTGATAAGGAATTGTGACCAGCGTGGGTTTCACGCACACAGTTCGCCGGCAGACGGAGGACCAATTTACACTACGTCTACGGAAGTTTATATGAACCCTGATCTCAGGTTCGATGTCATTGATCTCAGATAGCATCATTTGCGCGTTTGAAAGTGAAAACTATGTTCAGTAAAAAACCTTCTTTCTTTACGATTGTAACTGTACTTGTTGTATATCCGATTTTAGTATGAGCTATGCAATTTCGTGTACAATTGACATGTAAAATTGAAATAACTTTTTGTTGTAAACAAGCTCACAGTATGTACAATATGTAATGCTTATCACTTGATTATTAATCAAAAGTTGGGGGGAAATTTATGAATCTATCTTCGTCATGTGGTCTACTTGTTCGAATGGATGTTGTAAGATGGACGATTACAGCTTCCTCCTTCCCGAGTGCTTTTGTGGCCTAAACTGATACGCTTTGCAACATATAAGAGGAAGAAGAAGGCTATGGTTATTAACATCTCTCAGCATTGCTCGCTTTGGATTTGTAACAGAACCTGTTGAGTTGATTTTCGTGAGACACGAAGCAGATCATACTCTTATTTATGTCGCAGTTCAGGTTTGAGATTCTATAAAAACTTCAAAATGACTTTGATGACTTCTCTGCTTTTGAGTCAAGAGTTTGCGCTGTTCACTCGCCCGCTGGTTTCCTTCTCGCAATGTTTTGCCCGTAACTGTTGTGGCGGGCGAGGAGATGGTAAAAGAGAGAAGGTAATGGGAGGGAGTTCCTACTTGAGGGGACGTTTGGGCGCAGTCTGAAGCTGTGGTTAAATGCAAAGGAATGATCATGCCATCCACAAAGATCTCATCGGCTGGTGAGGAGTCTCCACTCTCCAGAATCAAAGTTGTTGGAGATATGGAACTTGAAAGAGTTTGATTAATCTACGAGAGTTTCATCTCTTTGGATAAGGCCACGTGGTGGTGATTTCTCAGATTGGCCAAGATCACTGGAGAACAAAATCCGCTAGTGATTTGCTCCATGCAGATCATAGTCTAAACAAGAAAAGACAAAAAAAAGTCAAGTGAGTGAAAATGATCTCATTCAGTGTCACACTCAGCTTTTAGAACAATGGAAGCTGAAGTTTCGAAATCAAAATAATGGAAGGGTGTAACCTGTCACAAAGATTGTGGTTAGCCACTCATTACTAGAGTAGAGAAAGCAATTGCTTAGTATGTATTTTCGCAGAAGCTGAAGCAGTATGTTACCGTTACCGATGGACCTGTTATATATATTTATATATCTTAGACTTAGATAATGCAACAACTTTGAGAATAACAATGAAAGAGATATAATTAAATCTTGAGAAGTTGATAAATTCTACAATACTGTGAGGTCAGGCTTTTAACATGTGACATGCTTGTATATTTAGCATTCAATGCTCAAAGTAAATGTTGGTTGCTGGTGTTGTTGCTCATGCATCTATGCAATCTGGATTATATCTGGAAACAGAAACAGAAACTTTGTACTTGTACATATAAGAGAAAGGAAGAAAACTAAGTGAAAATGGGGTCTGATAACACACAAATATTGTTGGTAAGCATATTTAGATAGTTGTTTCACACCTTTGAAAGCACCAGGAAGCAAAGATGCAAGTCCAAGAATAACCAATTAAAGATGCAAGATCATTATCATAGCTTGTCTAGCCCCCAGTTCGTTCTTGACATGAAGAGACCGAGCAATGAAACATACTCGAGAACAAGACGTTCTCTATGTTATGAAATGATCTTTGCATAAATCAGTCATTAATATACCAGCAATGGCAACAATAAAACTACAAGAGAATATCAACAAGATTCAAGAAACTTTTAATGCTTGATGCAAAAAAAATGTATGGTCCCAAATATAAGCTTGAGAATGTCCCAAGAAGACACAAGAAGCTAACTCTTTTTGTCACGTTTCCACAGCTTCAGGGACATTATATGAATCTATTGTTACTTCTTTAACCACAATCCTGGAAAAATCGTCTGCCATTTTCCAGAGAAAAAAAAATTAGTTGATGTTTCAGACAGAACAGCAAACAAAGAAAGTTTCGGACAAGAAACATACATTGAGTTTCTTCTGAACAATTCTTGGTCTCTTCTTAGGTCTCCTGGGAGGTCTTTTCCCAATTATAATTGAGAAATCCTCTTCAATCTCTGCTTTCAATAACGAAACCGAGAATTTCATTTTCTCATCCTTCTCCCTATCTTCTTCATCGTCACCAGGTTCACCACACGCAGCTCCTCTCGTCCTCAGATTCCACGGCCGAGCCGAGGCCACGGCTCCAGCGATAGGGATGGATCTGTGGGTTGCGTGATCAGGAGATGGCTGATGGGAATGTGAAGGTAGATGATTGACGCATCTGAGGAATCTTTGTTGACCCCAGCGGAGATAAGGTAAGGTGAAATTGTGGAGGCGTTTCGATCTTTCTGGATGATGCTCCATTCAACAATAAACTTGGCTTCTTCTTTTAGCTGTTTTTGAAGAAGGTTCGATTTTTTTCTTCTTCTTCTTCTTCGCCTTCGTCTCTCTTGTCTCGCCTTTTGTTGAGCTTCGAGCAGTTCAAAGTTTTTTTCGTATTTATTCTCACAACTATTTGTGTCTTTTTTTTTTATGTTTTATATTGTTGAAATATTATGACGTTGTCCTATTTTTGGTGAACTTTCTTTTTTTTTTTTTGGTCATCTGATTATATTAATCAATAATCGAGAACCCAAAAATGAAAACTAACAATAACTAAGCATAAAACAACACAATAAACTAATAAATACTTTGACTAGTAGATGGATCAGCCAAAACTTCAAAAGACTCACTCCAATCAGCTGTGCAAAGCCACCTTTAAAACCGTTCCATAAGAACAAAATATAGTCTGGATAAGACTGAGAACAAGAGCTTGTGAAGATCCAAACTGCTACAAAGCAAAGTTGGAGTCCAACAAACTTAAGCAGCCACAACTTTGGCAAAGACTGTCACAAAAGCAACAAAGAACATAGATATTGAAGTTAAACTTGATTTTGGGTTTTTGCTTGATTATGGGTTTATAATCTAAAATCTCTTATTGGACTAAACCCAAATTAAGCCCATATTCTAGAAGTTTTAATTTGATAAAATATCTAGAAAGTAAGGAGGTTGTGGTAGAAAAATCTAGATATTTTTGTAAAAAAAATCTAGATATTATGATAGAAAAATCTAGATATTATGATTAAGTTTGTAAGATATTTTGTACTTTTGGAGCCTATAAATAGCTCATTCCTCTCTCATTTGTAACATAAGAAGTTGAATAATAATAAGAAGTTTTCTTTGAGAAAGAAAGAGTGTTCCACCCAAAGTTCTCTAAATCTCTTTGAGAGTTCTTCCACATTAATCTTCATACTTAGAAATTCTCTTGACTCTTTCGGGTTTCTCGGGTATTACGGTCTTGGGCTAGTGTTAAACACTATAAGGATTTTTTATTTACATGGTATCAGAGCTATTCTAATCTTGTCCTTAATCAAGATCGATTTAAAGAGAGCTCGGGTTTATTCTAAGTATGGAATCAACGGGTCGTGTTGTTGGATTGGGAATGGAAATCTTAAACCAATCTAACTACCGGTTATGGAAGTCATGCATGGAGTCATACTTGGTGAGTGAGGACTTATGGGATGTCGTCGGTGGTAGTAGCACAATACCACCAAGGGGAAATGCTGCAACCGCGGAAGCGACAAAGGAGTGGACACGGAAGAATGCCAAGGCGGAGTTTGCTTTGAAGAGGTCCATATCTTCAAGCATATTTGAGCATGTCTCAAAGTGTACTTCTGCTAGTTCAATTTGGCAAGCATTAGATCAATTGTTCAACAAGAAGAATGAGGCCAGGCTACAACTATTGGAGAACGAGCTTGCAAATGCAAAGCAGGGGGAGTCTTCAATCTCAGATTTTTTCATTAAGGTGAAAAATCTATGCTCTGAGATTAATACTCTAAATCCAGAGGAGTCTATTTCTGAATCACGGTTAAAGCGGTATATTATTCGAGGTTTACGGCCCGAGTATACACCGTTTGTGACTTCAGTTCAAGGATGGGCTACACAGCCTTCCTTGGAAGAGTTTGAAAATCTGCTAGCTTCGCAAGAGTCCCTAGCCATGCAAATGTCAGGAGTCAAAATCACGGATGACTCGGGAAGTGCATTTGTAGCCCGGAGACAACAAAACTTTAAGGTTAAAACGAGAGATGGTTGTCCAAGAAACAATGATGGACCTTCCATAGGAGATAAGAAAAAATTCAAGTGCTACCGGTGTGGAAAGCTTGGGCATTTCAAAAAGGATTGTCGAGTCAAGTTGAAGGAAACAAATATGGCGGAGAAAAGAAGTCATACTGAAGACGAAGAATGGGGGAAATGCTTCACGGTGGAAGCTGCACATCCAGGTACATCCACAACTAAAAATTTGGGAAATGATTGGATTGTGGATTCGGGTTGTAGCCATCATATTACCGGAGATGAGAAGTTATTTTCTAGTCTTCAACATCATGACGGGAAAGAAGCCATCATTACTGCGGACAATTCAATCCATCGAATTGAGAAGGAAGGGACCGTTGTCATCAAAGGAGATGATGGAGAACCAATCACCCTCAAGAATGTTTACCATGTCCCTGGAGTTAAGAAGAATCTTCTTTCGGTGGTGAATGCGGTTGACTCAGGTAACTATGTTCTATTTGGTCCAAGAGATGTTAAATTTTTAAAGAATATTAAAGAGTTAAAGGCGTACGTTGTTCACACTGGAGCACGGGTTAAGGACTTATATGTTTTATCGGCGTCACATGCCTATGTGGAGAAGATGAGTACAAATGATAATGCTTCTATTTGGCACGCAAGACTTGGTCATATCAATATGACCAAGCTAAAAGTAATGGTGAATAAAGACTTGGTTCACGGGCTTCCAAATTTGAAGATTCAAGATGGAGGGAAAGTTTATGAAGGTTGTCAATATGGAAAGTCACATAGACTTCCATTTGATCAATCAACCTCAAGATGCAGTGGTCCTTTGGAGAAGGTTCATAGTGACTTAATGGGTCCAACAACAACATCCTCCTATTCCGGATTCCGTTATATGTTGTTGTTCGTAGATGATTTCTCACGGTACACTTGGGTATACTTTGTGAAGGAAAAATCAGAGGTATTCCAAAGATTCCAAGAATTCAAGGTTACCGTGGAAGGAGAGCTTGGCCGGAAGCTAAAGACTCTTAGGACGGATAATGGAGGAGAGTTCATGTCAAAGGAGTTTCTTTCTTTTTGCCAAAAGAATGGCATTAAGAGAGAATATACATGTCCATATACACCTCAACAAAATGGAGTAGCAGAAAGAAAGATTAGGCATCTAACCAAGACGTGCAGAAGCTGGCTACATGACAAGAATTTACCTAAAGCCTTATGGGCAGAAGGAATGAGATGTGCAGCCTATGTCATCAACCGGATGCCACTTAGTCCAAACAACATGAAGTCTCCTTATGAGATGATTCACGGAAAGAAGCCAACGGTGAAGCATCTGAGGATATTTGGATCAGTCTGCTATGTCCATGTGTTCGACTCTCAAAGAACAAAGTTAGAAGCAAAGGCAAAGAAGTGTATCTTTGTCGGTTATGATGAACAAAGGAAAGGCTGGAGGTGTATGGATCCGGAGACACATAAATACACAGTGTCTCGTGATGTTGTCTTTGACGAAGTATCATCTTACTATGGACCACCTCAAGTCTTGGTTGAGCAAGATGTCTCAGGGTCTTCCAAGACTGGTGAACAAGTTATTCAAGTTCAGAGTGAGTATGAAAGTCTTGAAAAGGAGAATCAAGGTGAAAGGGGGAGCATTGACCAAGATGAAGAAGAGGAACAAAATCATGGTTCCATTGCCAACCAACGACCAAAAAGAAACATTGTCAAACCCGCTCGGTTCAGAGATGAAAGGTTTGTCACCACGTACTCTTGCTACTTTGCAGCTCCTTTGGATGAAGATGAGCCATCATCTTACAATGAAGCAAAAGGAGTTGCGGAATGGGAGACCGCAATGAAGGAGGAGATGGATGCTCTCATAAAAAATGAAACTTGGGATTTAGTTCCGAAACCCAAGGATACTCAACCTGTTTCTTGTAAATGGGTGTATCGACTGAAGCGAAAAGCAGATGGGAGCATTGATAGATATAAAGCAAGGTTGGTTGCTCGAGGGTTCTCTCAGAAGTATGGAGAAGATTATGAAGAGACCTTTAGCCCAGTAGCAAAGATGACTACGGTACGCTCACTCTTATCTCTAGCTGCAAGCTTTGGATGGAGGTTATGGCAGTTAGATGTGAAGAATGCATTTCTCTATGCTGAGCTAGACAAGGAAATATTTATGGAGCAGCCACCTGGTTTTGAATCACGAGAACATCCTAACCATGTGTGCAAGCTTAAGAAGGCCTTGTATGGGTTAAAACAAGCTCCGAGAGCTTGGTATGGAAAGCTTGCTCAATATCTTCAGTTTTGTGGCTATACAACATCAAATGCTGATCCAAGTCTATTCTTCAAGAAGAGTGGAAGAGTTCACGTAGTAGTCCTCCTGTACGTGGACGATATGATCATCACCGGAAATGATGATGCTGAAATTGCTCGCCTACAAGAGGATATGTCGATAAGGTTTGAGATGAAGAAGTTAGGTGAGCTGAATCATTTTCTTGGCCTAGAGGTCGAAAGGGTTAAGGATGGTATATTCATCGGCCAACAAAGTTATGCAAGAAGGATTGTTGAAAAGTTTGGAGTACACCAAGGAAAGGTACGTTCTACTCCAATGGATACTAACATGAAGCTTAAGCGTGATGAAGGATCCTTGTTACCCGATCCTAGAATTTATCGCTCTCTTTTTGGAAGTCTTTTATACTTAACCATTACAAGACCAGATATTGCCTTTGCGGTTGGTCTTGTTAGTCGGTTTATGCAGGAACCAAGGAAGCCACATCTAGAAGCAGCAAAGAAGATATTAAAGTATGTGAAGACAACTCTTGGCATGGGTTTGATGTACAAGTATAATGCCAAGGTTTCTCTTCATGGTTTCATGGATGCTGACTTTGGTGGAGACTTAGATGATCGAAAGTCAACTTCAGGTTTTGTGTTCTTATGTGGAGACACAAGCATTTCATGGTGCAGCAAGAAACAAGCAACCGTGTCATTATCTACCACTGAAGCTGAGTATAAAGCTTCAGCACTCGCAGCTAAAGAATGCATATGGCTTCGAAGACTCCTTGAAGACTTGTTGGAGCCAATCAATAAATCTGTTGCCATATATGGAGATAACCAAAGTGCTATTAAGCTAGCCAACAACCCTGTTTTCCATGAAAGGACAAAGCACATTGAATTGGAACATCATTTTATAAGAGAGAAGGTGCTTGATGGAACAATTGAAGCATTGGAAGTTCGAAGCGAGGACAATGTTGCGGATATCTTCACCAAGTCACTACCAAAAGGTCAATTCGAGATACTTCGCTCGAAGCTCGGAATGGTGGACAAAATCAAGTTTAAGGGGGAGTATTGAAGTTAAACTTGATTTTGGGTTTTTGCTTGATTATGGGTTTATAATCTAAAATCTCTTATTGGACTAAACCCAAATTAAGCCCATATTCTAGAAGTTTTAATTTGATAAAATATCTAGAAAGTAAGGAGGTTGTGGTAGAAAAATCTAGATATTTTTGTAAAAAAAATCTAGATATTATGATAGAAAAATCTAGATATTATGATTAGGTTTGTAAGATATTTTGTACTTTTGGAGCCTATAAATAGCTCATTCCTCTCTCATTTGTAACATAAGAAGTTGAATAATAATAAGAAGTTTTCTTTGAGAAAGAAAGAGTGTTCCACCCAAAGTTCTCTAAATCTCTTTGAGAGTTCTTCCACATTAATCTTCATACTTAGAAATTCTCTTGACTCTTGCGGGTTTCTCGGGTATTACGGTCTTGGGCTAGTGTTAAACACTATAAGGATTTTTTCTTTACAATAGATAGAAACTTCACTACTGAACCAGACAGAGAAGACAAAGCCGAACAGACAGCTCAACCTTAAGGCAAAGAATCTTCACCTCCGAGTAGGAAAAATGTCAAACAAGACCTCTAGGTATTACAGGCGAATACTCGCTCACCAGCCCCATCAATCTACAGACTAAAGACGGGTCAGCTCCTCGCAAAAGAAGACCTGAAGAACGAGACAACTAAGGCGCTGTGAACCCATTCCAAAACCACCAATACCCACAACAATAACATGTCAGAGAGATAAAGCCCACAACAAAACCCGATCAAACTTACCAACTTGAAAACTCTGAACAGAGCAGCACAAAGTTAAGCCAAGAACCAATACAAAGAAAGATTAGCAACGTAACAAAAGCAGATGCATATGCACAACTCAAATATAGTTCCGTCACTTTTAATGTTTTTAGTCATTGTATATTTTTGGCCCACTATGTTCTGTTAAAGCCCATAAAACTTTCATCCTTCGTCTTTCCCTCTTCCATGCCTTTGCCAAGAATGGAACTTTCCCCACGTTGCCACAGCCACAAAACTCTCCACCAATTTCCTCGCCGCACTCCATGGCGTCAACATGTCACGCTATAAAGGTAGTTTTCTCTTCACGACTGCAACACAAGGTCGCTTACTCAATCGTTTCATGATCAGAAGCTTCTCAGCACCAATCAGGTTCTTTCTAAGTTGCATGACTTCTAAGCTACAACCAATTTGTGATGAGTAGGTTAGTTCATTTATCTTATATACTTAGTTAATATATATTCTAATTTCTGATGTGGAATTTTGGTTCCTAATACACCTACTTGAGATGATGACTCTTTTGTCAATCTCAGAATGTTCGGAAAATGATCGATGGGCTAACTTTGGGACAAATCAATGTGGATCAAGTTAGAATGCGTGGATTGAGCTATGATATCATGCTAAATTAGATGGGCTTTCGTCCTAAAACCAATTGATTTTAGGTTGGAAGCTTATCTAGCTTAACATTTTTGTCTTCTCTCTTGGATCTTACTTCTCAGGCCAAGGAAACCACTTTTTTTCATCTATGGCTCAGGAGTCTTGTTATGGCTCTTCACTAATGATTGCTGTCACATATCAATCTATATTGCATCTGGTTTATGTGATCGAGCTTGGTTTGGGACCATTTAGAAGTTAGAACCCATGATGTTCTAAGAAGAGCTCGGCACAATTTCTGCAAGTGCACAGGAAAACGTTTGTGTACCGGATGGGCTAGAGCTTAAAGATAGCCTGGGGATCTGAAAGAGATCTGTAGGGAAATTATATTAAACCCCTGGAATCATATTCAGTTTCATACATGAATAAGATCAGCTTCTTTGTCTCCAATGTCAAAGTCAGAGATCAACTAGAAGCTTCACCATCTTTATCTCTTCCACATGATGCTGCTTCATCTCTATATCTCGATCAAAAACAATTCCAGAGAGTATGAATGACGATGAATCTTTTTTCTCAAGCGCTCAGAACAACAATGTATTGATCTTGGAATCAATATCAATGCAACAGTGGAATATGCGATACAGAACTACCGTCCTCGCCGTCATCGCAATGGACAATTGATCTTAATTGAGAATGAGATTTTGAGATTGAGAGTGCGAGGTTTAATTGCAGAGGATGATGTGTATCTATGGAAAGGGAAAGGGGATGTGTTTAGACCTGAATTTAACTCGTATCAGACTTGGCAGTTTACAAGGGAGATCCATCTGACTACTCAGTGGTACAAGGGCGTATGGTTCTCGGGAGCAACGCCGAAATATTCTGTGATTGTTTGGATTACCATTCATAATAGGTTGGTAACAGGGGACCGGCTCCTTCAATGGAATGCTCAAGCCATATTCTGAAAAGATTTGGAGGAATTTAACAGGAGCTATCCTTGAGCAGAATTACTCACACAGTTTGGAACACTGTTATTTAACTTCTGACAGACAATACTCTGACCAAGACCAGGGAGTTTCTGTGTCGCTATGTTTTTCAAACATCAATACACACCATTTGTCAAGAGAGAAACAAAAGGAGGCATGGTGAAGCACATCAACACTCAGACCAAATAATCAAAATTCATTGACAAGCAGTTAAGAAATAGAATCTGCTCGCTTCAAGGAAGAGGAGGAAAGCATCTTTACCAAGCAATGGTGTCTTGGTTTGCATCAAGAGAGTAGAGAGAAAATATTTTCATTCACTGCTCTGAAAAAGTCTGAAACTATTTGACTTACGAACACATATTTTGTAAAAAGGTTTTTTTTATATGAAATTTAACATTCTTTCAAAAAAAAAAAAAGAACAAGGGAAAAGAGAAAGACAAATGCAAGAGGAAGTCAAATGTAGTGCATGAGGAAGAGAAGAAGAACTCAGAGAATGAGAAAAAGAACAAGAAGAATGGGGAGAGTAGTAGTAGTAAGCCTAGATCACGAGAAAAGTGAAGCAGTATGCAAATATTGTCTCAAAGATAACAAGAAGAAAAAACAAACAAAACACACATTGTCACAGTTTCTTGGACCATATCATGAGTTTAAGCATCACCATCCCAGATCTACTTTTGAGTATTGGAGAATCTAGCAACCACATTTGTCTCCAATACTTGTATGCCCTTTTCAGATGTGATGCATGTGGGAGTCTTGTATTGACTAACCGAACCACCACTTGAGACTGACAAGTCCATAAGGGAATCAAACGTCCCTTCATTCACTACTCTTATCTCGAGAGGCCCGACAGTTCCGTGGACTCGACCGCACTTGTATTCATCGTCAAGTGACTCCTCCATTGCTAAACAACACTCCAAGAATGTATTCTCGTTGAACTCGAGACCCTTAATGTCTTTGTTTTTAGCCTTTACTTCCCAATAGATCACGTAGTGACCAGGACTACTGGAGACGTCAGTACAGCTGGTGAAATCTACGAGCGTTAGACCTGATGAGTCAAGAACAACCTTTGCTCGATTCACTGCCTTAAGCAAGTCCTCTTCGTTTGTCCTGTCCGTATCAATGCTTAACACCACTCTCTTCTTACAATCCTAATCTGAGGTGCATTGTTGTAGAATCCAGTTACCTTTACAATATCTCCGATTCTTATTCTATACAAACCCCATAAAGTCGTGACCAATAATTTGTAAGAACAACCGAGTTTGACATCTACGAGGTCCACAACATCATTATCCTCTCCCTCCATTGGTATGAACTCAAAGTAAGATAGGTTGGGTATGAGCGTGTAGGAGACGTCTTCAGGTTTACACAAAGGATTGATATTAATACCGTAGACTGACTCGGAAGAAGCATAAGTGGTTGAAACAATAGGCAGGTCATTGCAGTAAAAGTTGAGTGTAGGAATATATTTTGCCATTGAACCTGTAACAATAGCGCCAATGTATTTGGTCTGTGGCCATAGTTTTGTTACTATACCTTTCCAAGACTTTTCGCTACAAATCTTTTCGATCTTGTCTGATAATTCAGGACGGGGCTGGCCTCCAAGAACGATGGACACAGATTTTCGACAACCCGAATCCGTGATCCACTCGCTGAGATGACCTGATCGGATATTACAACACAACTCCTTCCATGAGTCTTCAAGAAACTTGATTACTCGGACTATACTTGAAGCGAATATGGAACCAATTCTCACGACCTCGTCTCTTTGGACAAGACCACATAGCAAATGACAATACATAACTTGCTTGCTGTCACTGCCTAATATAACATCATCGGGGCTCGTAAAAGAGCAATACCAACTAGGTGGTCGATTCTTGAAGTAGTTGCTCTTTAAGTACCAGCTTGTAATGGCGCCCATAGGTAAGCCACCTGGAGTTCTGGACTCGAGACTAGTTAAGTGAAATATCATCCCTTTTCCTTTATCCACACCTTTCACATGCCTAAGAAGAACAACAATAAATGTTTTGTTATTACTTTAAAAATGTATCATAATAACTTTTTGATACATATTAGCATTTAGGTTACTTCATATTAAATAACAAAAATAAAATCTATACACATTTGTTATCTGTAAATTAGGTTACTTCAATATTAAATATTAACAAATGGAAATTTAATACTACTGTATTTTAAACTATAAAGTTTCAAAAGAACAGACTATACTAACCTCTTCTTGTTCTGTAAGAAATGGACCACGTCAACAATGTTCTGGTCTTATAAATATATGTAAATCATGCAAACCAATAACAATCTAGAGACAGAGTAATGCAGTTTGCAAGGAGAAGATTCCCACCACGAGAAGGTCTACTAGAGATGCCGGCGACAGAACCAAACCGTACCAACCGGAGAAATCACGGGTCGAGTCTAAGGACCCGGCTGGCTTGCACGTGTTCAGGCCGGCCTGGCTCGGCTAGGTGCGTTCGGCACGGTTATGTTTTTCCAAGCATTTTAAAGAGAAGCGCGTATAATTGTGATACGATAAATCTCTTTTTTTTTGAACTACACCCTTGAAATAGTAATTTGTATTTAGTTATAAAATTAATGATTCTTGTTAATTAATAATAATTATAAAGACAATTGATACGGTAAATCTTGATAGATATAAACGGTTTATAATAAACCTACGATAGATATATTCTTACGATAGATATATTCTTATATCATCATGATTTATTATTAGCAACAAATTATTGGGTTAGGGCCAAACAAATCATAAGATCTCTATGATATTATTTGAAAAGTCAATCTCCTTTGTTTTTCTCACCTTGTTTTTTAAAGTTGTCGTTACAGAGTTAATCTTAATAAATTATATATAATTTTCACTATTAAAATTATTTTTATTTCCTTTATGCTTAATAAACTACTGATTGGGTTTTTATTTTTATTTTTTTATTTTTAATATTTTTTTTTACAAAACCATATAAAATAATAAAAGGAAATATCTATAAATATATACATTTTATATATATTACAAATTATAAGTTTCTTTTATTCATACTTTTAATACAACATAAATAAAAAGGAAAATTTTTTTTGTTAAATATATTTCAATTTAATATATATATAGATTTTGTACACAAAACATAGCTTCACAAAACAATTTAGGAATTTGTCTTAAAAAGAGAAAATTTAGTTCAAAATCTAAAATTTAAATCAAAATAAATGCAACAAACTTTAATCAGTTTTAACGTATTTAGAAAAATAGGTTTGATTCATTTCAAATGAATAAATGCAACTCAATATAATCAAACAATGAGTAAGTAAATCAATCAAGATTCATGTACTCAAAATCAGAAAACTAATTAAGTCAATGACATATTATTAATAAGAATAATTTTATATCTTCTATTTTTATGCATGTATATTATAAACGACTCAAAATGATAATTAACTGAAAATATGTTAAAAGTTATTGCGATTTAGTTTAGTCATAAGAATTTATACTCATACATAATCTTTCAAAAAATTATCGTTTATGTTTCCGCAACTCCAAACCGGTAACATTTTCATGTTTTTCCCATTAACATATATCATAATACATGATTTTTATCAAAATATATTCCAAGACAATAAACTAAAATTAATACATCGTTAACAGCTATTCTAGCAAAGAGTTTAGATAAACTTCATATTCTGATAAATAACTTGTCAAATACTTACATTGATTACCATCTAGTAACAGGGATAGTAACAACTGGAATCACCACTAGAATATCAAAACACACCTTTTATTCCATTATGAAATGAAAAATGAAAAAGATTGTAGCATTTTTATTACAATTCATTTTTATTTCATTGTGGAATAAAAAATATAGTAGTACAGTTGGAGATGTTCTTACTTGCTTATAACGTGGGTGAGAAGATCAACCATGAATGTATAGCCTTTTAACATTTTATCATTAGATGGTATCATTTTGTTTGCTCCTCCCGAAGTTCCCGAACTACAAAAACAGTTTCAAAACACTTAATTTTATATGCAAGAAACTTTAACTTGCTCGTGTGCGTGTACCTTAAGAAGAAATTTGTAAAAGGTAGGGACGATATTATATTCGACGGCTCTCCATTCACCACGCGATCGATATAAGGTTTAACATCTTCATAGGTAACTATTGGTACGTTCTTCTTGAAAAGCTCTTTAGCAGAGCTTCCTTGAAGGAAGTTTTGGAGATACTCTGTTCCTGCGTTAAGTGTGAGTATCTCCTTCAAAAGGTTGTCTTGTATTTGCTTCGCATTACTGGTGAGGTCCTCAAGAACCTTTCCTATTCCTTCCTCGTTGAAGTCAGAGATTATACTCATATTTGGTTATCTCCAGTTCACATGAAAGGTTTTGGCTTTTATATATAAGGCTAGCTGTTTGACGCTCCCAGTCACTTTTCTTTTGTCATAGAAACAATCACATGTCGCTGTTAGTGCATCGACATCTGTGAGATAAGGAAGTGGTTCACATGATACATCCTTAATTAGTGGATCTACCAACTTTGAGATAAGGACGTGGTTCACATGAAACATGTGTTATATTAATGTTTTCGACTAATATATCTCAAACTATACATGATCAGTGCGATGTACGGATTTTAGAATTCACTAAGTAATAATCTGCGCTGAAATGAGGTATATATTAAATATTTATCAAATAAATAAGTTTTTTAAGAAAAATATTTTTAAACAATAATCTGATATGTAAAATACATTTTAATGAAGGGAAATTGTCAAAAATACCACTTTCCATGTACCATTTTTAACTTTTACTTTAATCATTTTTACTCTTATTTTTAAGAGAAAAATACTTATAACCCTTGGGTTAATTAATCTAAGACTTAGGGTTTAGAGTTGAGGGGTGGAGGTAGCGTGGAGTAGGGTTTAGGAATGTAAAATTTATGATTCTAATTAATTTAAAAAAAAATTACCTCTTAAAAATGGTATTTATGAAAATGTCTCTTTAATTAAGGTAAAAATGAAAAGTGGTACAAGGAAAGTAGTAAACATGAAAATTCCCCTTTAATGATTCATTTCAATTAAAATTATAAAATATTTCATTTCATCAATTCAAGTATGATACACATTTCTAAATTTTAAAATTAAAATATTGTTAATATCTTATGGTATATAATCTAATATATATATATATACATATATATATATATATTATATTTCTACTATCCGGGTAGCAACACATGAGATTGCTCGACAGATGGCTGTAGGCCAGCAGGGTCAGAAAATCCTGCAAGGTCCTAAGGTTAAGGTGCATGATGGTCCACAGATTCACGTGCAGTAGGCACCACTAGTTAAGGCTCAGCAAGATCACCAGATTCCCACTCAGCCAGATCCAGGGGTCTTTCAGTTTCCGCCACCACCACCACTAGTCATTCTAGTGCAGGTTCTTGAGTGTGATGAGATGCTCATCAAGATTATCGCGCAGATGAAGTACGTGGATTTGAAGCCTTTTAGGGGTATAGTTGTGCCAAAATCCTTTTAGGGGTATAGTTGTGCCTACAATTGCTTATAATTGGAAACATATGATGAGTCATTGTCTGAAGACTATCAAGTGCCCACCGCGACTTTGCCTTAACATCACCAAGTTAAAGAAAAGGAAATTCAAAGTTGAGGATAGATCAGAGATTGTTTCTAGGATCTTCAAAATGAAACTCGAGTCATTGATGGATGATTTATCAAAAACACACATCCGTGGAAAAACAGTTTCATGTAAATCTAAAAATTAGTAAAATTTTCGGTTCACCTTTAGTGTTCCATTTTAATAGCCTATTGGATTATATACACTAACTAATTTCTTTTTGTTCATTCTATTACAGAGATATACACTAATGATTTTCAAAAACTTGGTCTTCCACATGCACATATTTTGCTATTCATGCATCTCACATTTAAGCTTCCACAACTGATGACATTGATAAGATAATATTTGCGAAAATCCTTAATAAAGGTGAAGAACTAGGGTTGTATGATGTCATTAAAGATATGATGATGCATGGTCTTTGTGGAGCCGCTAATATGAATTCACCATGCATGGAGAATAATCATTGTTCAAAATTATATCCCACAACATTTGCAACGAAGACTACGATTGGTAAAGAAGGATTTCAGGTTTATAGAAGATGCAACCAATCTGAAAATTTTGTGTTGAAGAATGGGATGAAATGTGACAGTCGATGGATCATTTCTTACCATAAAAAACTATCTCTTCTTGATCGAGCTCACATTAATGTGGAATGGTGCAATGAAACATGTTCAATTAATTACTTATTTAAGTACATTAATAAAGAAGAATATTTTATGTGTGTTGTTGTGGAACCACCTGAACACGTAGTTAAGGAACAACTGAAAACTGTTGGAGGTGTCGAAAAACTGCTGGCCCATTCATCATAAATTAATCCATTAAGGAGAGGTTGTGATATTATAGCTCATTGATTGTCGTTGGAGGATAAATGATATGGTGAGATTTTTTTGTATTTGATCTCGCTAGAGGAAGTAATTGACATCTTGTTTGATGGAGACTTTTATGAAGTCTCTGTTTTTGATCGGGAAAAGAAATAGGGATTCGAGAGAATATATTTGTTTCTGATTTGAATAGAATGAAATTGATATTGGAATTTGGAATTTTTAGTTTTGTTCTTGCTCTGATGCCATGATAAATTATAGTTTGGAATCAAAGTTAATTTGTTTCTTATTGATGATCAATGACGAATATATATACAACCTAAGTCGTATCCAAAAGCACATAGGAATAACAACACCTAAACCGACTAGAAATATGAAAAACATACTTGTAAGATCAATCCAAATCGATAGAAAACTATTCCAAATATGTATAGGAATTATCTCTAATAAGGTGCCTTATTGAAACGAGAGAAAAGAAGTAAGAGTTCAACGGTTAGTGGACAGCTTATTCTCAGGCTGGTCATTGTTAACAAACTACGAATATAACAGACTCCGACATCTATGGGTTCTATGGAAAAAGAATGTGAGGCTAACTCCTTTCTTTAAAAGTGACAAGCTGTCACATGTTCAGTGAAGCTGGAAGAACAAGATGGAAGAGAGAAAGGAATTGTGAAAAGACCTAAACTCCCATCATGAATCAGCTATCATAAGTAACAAGCCCTGGATCGTGTATGGTGATTTCGATGAAACTCTTGAGTTATATGAACACTTGGGTTTTGAAAACACACCATTGGTCTCAGTGGGTTTGATAGATTTTCGGTCCATGGTTAACCACTGTTCACTTCTGGATTTGGCGTATCATGGACCGCTATAGACTTGGTGCAAGGTGAAACAGAAGGTCACAAAGTGCAAGATTAAGGTTGTGACAACCACATGGTTTATAAAATGCACTGAATTAACATCAAAAAATATGTTTTGTACTCTTTTATGTTTCCCTTTCATATTTGATCCATTATCATATCATTGTCCTCTCAGATCATCAATATTTAAATCAAGAGCAACCAACACATTCTGAATCTCATGAAAAAGCCTTTCTCCAGGTATTGGTGGCCTGAGGCAAAAGCCTTTTTGATTACACAGTAAGCACGCCTCTGCCACTAATCCAGGTCATTGTGTTATATATTGGGAGCTGAAGTAAAAAATAGTAATGGTCTCTTCGAATTTGATAGCAAGGTATTGGTGGAATGTTGTTGTGTAGTGGAGGAATCACGTACTTAACCATTTATATAGAATGAATAGGAAAAAAATAAGATTAATCGAAGCTCTAGAGATTAGGGTGGTACAACAAGGAATGTTTGACTCTCATGGATTTCTTCATCTCCCTAGGTGCTTCTATAGCTCAATACAAGACACCTAGTTGCATCAACTCTTCTGAAGCCTTAGTGGTTCTTAAAAACAGAGTTCTTCTTAGTTTTTCAGCGACAAATGCCCTCCTTTCGACTCATAATCTATATGTTTTTGTATTGAACTTCCTTAAAGAAACGAAAGCTTTTATGGTCTGAAAATAACTCGTCGCCACATTGTCCGTCTTGATCGAGAAATGCGATCCCAAAAGATAGTGTCTCCAAGCTCGTAAGCAATGGACTACGCCGGTCATTTCTCTTGAACCATGTACCGCCGTTCAATATCATTGAGCTTGCGACTTCCAAAGGCAATCGGTTGTTAGACTGAAGTCGGGTAAGGCAAGGACATGTTCTTGACTCACTGCAGCCTTTAGCTCCTCAAAGGTTTCTCGACGTTGTTCGGATCACTCCCATGTCTTCCCCTTCTTAAGAATGTCCGTCAATGGTGAAGCTTTCTTTGAATATCCCTCGATGAACCGACGATAATAGTTCACCAACCCAAAGAAAGATCTCAGCTCCGTCACATTGGTTGGCGCCTCCCACCTCCATAATCGCGTTAACCTTTGGCTCATCCATTTTCAGCTTCATGTTCCCGATGATATGGCCTAGGAAATGAACTTCCTCAGTGGCAAACATACACTTCTCATGCTTCACGAACAACTCGTTCTCTCGGAAAACCTGGAATGTTGTCCGTAAGTGTTCTACATGCTCCTCCATCGAGTTTCTGTAGATCACGATGTCGTCTAAGTATGCCACCACGAACCGATCCAAATAAGGCTGAATGATCTATTTCATAAGGATAAAAAACGTGGCTGGGGCGTTTGTACGATCGAATGGCATCACCAACCACTCAAACGACCCATACCGTGTTATGCAGACGTCTTTGGCTCATCAACTTCCGGTATCCAGACTTGATAATATCCTTTCTACAAGTCCATCTTCGTATAGATCTTCCCTCCTCCAAGTCTATCGAATAGATCAGCGATCAATGGAATAAGATAGTGGTTCTTGATCGTCACCTTATTAAGGGCTCGATAGTCCACACATTCTCAATGATCCGTCGTGCTTCTTCTGAAACTGAACCGGTGCGCCATAAGGTGCCTTTGATGGTCTCAGCTTCCCCCGTCGATAAAAACTCATCGAGTTGTTTCCTCAATTCTTCTAGCTCGGTCGGAGCCATTCTATAAGGCGTTATGGATGGTGGTTTGGCTCCCGGCTCTAACTCGATCTGATGGTCCACTGCCCTCCTTGGTGGCAGATTCTCGGGCAATTTTGCAGGCATCACGTCCTTATTCTTTTCAAGGACCGGCTTAATAAGTTGAGGGATGGACTCCACATTCTTAGGCTCATCCTCCATCTTCATCATGGTAAAAAAAGTGGGTTCACCCTTCTTCACCCCTTGTGATATGCATTGCCGATATTTTCAGACTTAAAAAAAATGGGTTCACCCTTCTTTACCTTCTTAGTGATCTGTATTGAACTTCCTTGACTGTTTGTATATTTTTTTGAATTTGTAGTTTTTTCAATTTTACATAGTTTTGTCAAACAATTTCACATATTTTTCCTTTTTAATAATTAATGAATTGTTTTTTTTTTTAATTCTTCGGATAATATACTTTCGATCATATAATTCTGATTCCCCAATGTATAGAAATCGTTAGCTATTCAGATCTATTTACTTGATTATCAGATCAATACGTTTATGAGAAAACGTATGTGAAATTTCAAATCACTTAAAAGACGGCAGCATTAGTTAAGGACAATATTGTGACATAAAGGTAAAAATGGATCAGCAGAGATGCACACAAAGTTTCAGACAAGTTAGCTAAAAGTGATGTTCCTCTTAATAGATCTTATTATTTTGACCATTTTGTACCAAATTCCATTCTATGCTTGTGCATAATGACTATGTATCTTCTTTCTGAAGTAATAAATTAGACGTCAGATAAAAGAGGTGAAAATCATTACCTTGATATAGATCCTAAGAGGATCTGTTAATTGCTATCTGGCTTAGCTGGTACTGAGAATACAGTGGTTCCAAACCCCAAAAAAATTAAAGAAAATAGACTACAAGTAAATTATTTATGAGAAAAAATAAAAATTATACAAGGATTTGAAGTGAAAATCGACAGTTACGAATAAGTGTAGGATTAGCACACAGACAGTGAGTAGTAGGCATAAATAAATGTGGAAAATGTTTTATAAGATAGAAACATACACAACACAACATAACATTCAAGCATGATGACAATCAACATCATCACTCACAGTATTATTCTAAATAGTAGTATCGAGGACCAGATCCATTTTAACTAGAAAATAAACACTCATGATCAGTGAAACTTGTCACTAATTAATCATGATTAACAGTTTGTAGCAACATTGCAACTGCTGGCGACTTTCTTGGCGTTTGAAGAGTTAACGTATTGGCGGAGGCTAGGGTTCTTCAGATACCCACAAAGGCATGGCTTCTGCTCTCTCAGCTTGGAGCAGCACGTTGCCGACGGCGGCGAAGCTGACATAAACGCCGACGAACATGAAGCCAGTTCAGACGGCGAGCATGTCACTCCCTCCGCCACCGGAATATTTGCCACCGTCACCAGGAGAAGCGCTGCCGCGAGAGCTAAAATGGAACCCCACATCACCTTCACCATTTTTTCTTCTTCTTTGATTCTCTGTGGTTGTGGTTGTTCTGCTTTGAGTAATCAGTATGTTCAATAATAGAGAGTAGCTTCTATTTATAGAGAAGGAAAGTAATGGCTTTCTATTTCTATTATTATTGTTATTTATTGATTAATAAATTTTTGTTCAATTATTTATAAGTGTAGCTCATAGTTTCAACAATTATTTATTTAATCTCGGTGAAAAATGTCAAAATGTAACTGAAAATATTCTGTGAAAGAATCTGCAAAATATGAGTCTATCTAAGCTTACGAGTTCACAAAGTTAGTATTATTCGCTTCTTATATTTATCTGTTTAATTTTAAAACAAACAACTATATATATACAAAATGATTACATGTATTTACCGTCCATGAAAACAATTATTTTGACTCTTTAGCGTCTTTCATCAATGTTTTTTGGATTAACCTTGGGTATTTTAGACCTATGAAAAACTCAAACTAATTTTGTTTTTTAAAACTTATAATTTATGGATATATTTTTTTTCTTCTAAATATTCTAATGGAACGTAAATAACAAACCATATTTTAATACTCCTACGATAATAGTAATAGGATACGTTCAATGTTTCTTTCCATAATATTGTCGCATAGTTTCTTTCCACAGTGTTGTTTTATCATAGGATACGTTCAATGTTTCTTTGCATAATATTGTCGCATAGTTTCTTTCCACAGTGTTGTTAGCTATTTTGTCACCTTTGACACAACCGCTTTCGATTACATACACACACGTGGACTGCAGTTTGTGGTTCACATATGACCATGTCCATTTTTCAAAAACATTAAGATATCTTCAATTCTTACAAAACATTGATTATTGGAAAGGTCGTCAAAAATATTAGGTGAGCATAATTGACGGAAAATCAATGATTTTGACTGTTTCAAGCCACATGATTTAAAGGTTCAAACCTTCTCACTTTGAAATAAGTGCAAGCTATTACTCTCTCGTTTTAATTTACATGACGTTGTAAAATAAAATTTTCGTTTCAAAATAATTGTTATTTTATAATTTTAATGTAAAATTTATTTATTTTATATGTTATTTTATTTTTTATTAGTTAAAATATAGTTAAATTTATAGATAATGTTATTTTTATTTTGAAAATATAAAAAATTAAATACTTTTTTAATTTGTATGCAAAATAGAACGACAATTAAAATAAAACAAAGGTAGCATCAATTTTTTATTACGTTAGTCGACGAAAAATATTTTCAGCAAATAGTTTCTGCCAAAAACAAAGCACTAGTCAGTCATCTAGAGCTACGAACAATGGAAAATAAATGTATATATGTCGGTGTGCTAAATTTTCTAATAATATGCAGATGAAGCGTGCGGTTTGAAAATGAACATCACTCTTTAATGTATGTTGTTGGTAGTTTGATAGTTTCCAGTTGTGTCCATAATGAATACTAGCATAATACAATTTCGGTGCATTAACTCAATATATTTTAAAAAATATTTTAAGATATCACTAAAAATGTTTTATCACATAAGTAACTTCTACAGAAATAATTTTAAATAAATTCTATTAAATAATGTAAATATATATTTATATTTTTAGGTTAACTAATATAGATTTAAGAATTAGAGTTATAAGGTAAAGTTTTGAAGATGAATTTAAACTTTTAAAAAATAAATAATAAATAATAAAATTTTTAAAATAAAAACATTATTTCAACTATTTTTTTAAATGTTATTTTGGTGACAAAATATTTAAATAGCTACTTAAAAGAATTGTCCATAAGTTTTTCTGTGAAAAGTCAAAAAACGGGTAATTGTTGTAAGAAAGTTGTACTACGAACTCAACTTTGCTCTAGTGCCACTCTTTGCACGGTAGCTATTATTATATTTTTTCCTTGTAAGTTATTATTATACTTTGTGACAATGTGATTACCCAATTTGTACGATTTTTTGCACTCTACACATAATCATATACCTAAAATGGGCCAGATGCATTAGTGTAAGTAATATTACCATCTCCAATGTATGCTTTTATTTTTTTCATCTATAGTAGAGGTAAGTTTCTAACCAATATATTTCTCTACTTCTTCTAAAATAATACTCTTAACAATTTTTTTTTCAATTAACATTTTACTTATAAATGTAACTTTTCTTACAATTAACAAATTTTACTTATAAATGTTGAAAATTAACCCATTCATTAGAATTTTTTGAAAATTTTCATAAATTACAATATTATTTAAACTAAATATCTTTTTACAAGAACACTA